>JBCJKH010038223.1:3850-15471 GCA_039877255.1 Loriculus beryllinus | reverse complement strand
GTGAGTCCTCCATCCCTGGTGATGTTTAAAGCCAGGTTGGACGAAGCCTTGGGTACCCTGGTCTAGTGGAAGGTCTCTGTGCTCATGGCAGTGGGGATGGATCTAGATGATATTAAGGTCTTCTCCAACCCTAACCATTCTGTGATTCTATGTTGCTTCAGTTACATTAGGCAAGGTTTTCCTTATGTTGAATATTGTGTGGGTGGTTTGCTTTTTTTTCTTCCTGTTGGTGGAGGTTATAAGCCCTTCCCAGTGTTAGATTATTCTTATATATTTATTTTCTTGTTACTACCTCCCTTAAGAAATTAATAAAATCATGACATATAAGCAGCCGTTGAATTAATCCTTGAATTTGGACAGCTGTACAGGACTATGATTCAAACTGTGTTGAGTCTGGAGAAGCACAGAGCTGTGCAGTCACAGAGCAATTTTTCAATTCCACAAGGTTTCTTAGACCTTGCAAGCATCAAGGTTTTTCTGAACTCTCAGCCTGTAACTGCAAAGACTCGTGTTTCCAGTACTGGCTGATGTACAAACCAGTCTTGCCCCTTCACACATCACTGGAATGGGGAAAAATGTGTTTCACCCCTGGTACATATGTAGTCTCCATCTAACAGCAGCATCTAAAGCTTTAAAGTAGCAAACATTCATTTGAGTGGAAAACAAGAAACAATTTAATAGATTTTTTTTTAAATTTCTCATTCTCATGGACATCACTTGGCAGCTCCAGCTTTAAGGAAGCTCTTCCTCACAGCACTGAAGCACTGTGGTATTCATTCTTATGAAGTGCTTAAAGATGGAAATTGAAGAGAAGATTTGCTTTCCCTCATCATCCTTTAAACGTTATCCAGTAACTGGTGAGAAACTGAAGGATTTGCCTCAAAATCTCCTGAGAGCACTTGGTGGAAGAGTATGTGCCAAGCTGAGCACTCCTGTCTATTGTCATTGCTATGACAAGCTTGCATGTACAGGTTGCTTTTTCTAGCTCTTTCCTCTGCACAGACTAAATTCTTTATGCTAAGAAAGATGTGCTAAAACTTCATAAATCCTTATGAAAACTGTGCATGCTTTTGTAAGACAACAGCAACCGTGAGATCGCAGTAAATCTGTTCCCATTTGCCTTATCGGTAAGAGCTTAATTGAAACAGGTTTGCTTTATGTTGGTCTCATGAGTAACCAAGGGTGATATTAATGTAAATGTTAACTGTTTTGGAGATTCCTCTGGTGTCTCCCAAGCAGGTATTTCCATGTCAATATAACTGGTTTAAAGGGATTACATTTTGTTTGGATCTCCTCCCATGGATTTTAGCCAAAATAATTTATCTCATCTTCCTGTCTACCATTGTTGGTCCATGCCATGCTTTTTTCTTTTTATTTTGTCATAGCAGCTTCCCCCCCTTTATTTCCCTTAATTTCCACTTCATTCTATTCAAGTATCTCTGTCCTTTTCCTTGCCTCTAGATGATGATTTTTGGAGCTAGGAGACACCATTCAAAACCTGAACCTTCATCCAGTCTGCAAAGTGAGACTAGTCAGAGTGGGACAGAGGGAAGCTGTGCCTGCTCCCACCCCTTACCCTCAAAAGCTGCCAGCAGCAGGTGCTTAGAGGAAGAGTGCAGGAATAAATAAATCCTGTAGCTCTGATGTACTCCTTTAGTTTCTGGCAATCTGTAATTTAGGTGCTTTCTGAGCTGGAGATCGCCTTGTGTTTTTGTATTCAATAGTCCTTGATGGTCTCTTCTCCATAGTAGTGCTTCCTACTGTAATTTTTGAGCAAACAAGTGGGTATTTGAATGCAGAGAAAAGCTATCTACAGTGTATTTACACTTGCAGGTGGGATTCAGTCCCACCTCTACATTTCACTGCAGTTTATGGTCTGTTTATTAGAATAACACTGCAATACGTGATCTGGCAGTGTGTGTTCCCCTGTTTTATCACCAACAATCAGAAATTACTTTTGTTTGTTACTTCTGGCACTTTATTTTCCTATTCTGCTGAACTCTTGGGAGCTTAGATTGGTAAAAACTTGTAGGTTGCTGCAGCTTGCTTCTCTGTCCTCTTGTCCTCGTTAGTTTCGAGACTATATTTTCAAATGTATTTGTTGTGGGTATCAGTTTTTAATACAGTGTTTTAACTGGATACACTTGAGAATACTTTATTCCCCACATTTGTGGGCCAGTTTTTTTATATTTCCTCCCCACGCCTTGTCTTGCTGTGCCTGAAAGCAGGTTACTTTTTACAAGTTGACAGAAAAATTGCTCCCTGGTGGAGAAGTGTGGGGCAGTAACTCCCACAGCAGCAGAGAAGGGTATGTTGCTCTCTGCTTTGTCAGCTCTTTCTCACTGGGTTTGTGCTCTTTGGCTCAAGAGTTGGGAATATTCATCCAGTTTAGATTGTGACAGAGGCAGTAGCTCAACCATTGCAAACTGCAGCAGTAGGCTAGCAAGTAATTTGGTATCAATGGCTTTAAAGTTGCTTCTTGAAGAGACAACTAGATATACAATATTGCTCTTAATATCCTTCCTGATTCTCTTTCCTGCAGATCTTTACAATTGTGGAGCTATGAAGTCACAAGTTGTTTTAAGAGTCCTCTGTGACAACTGTGCCTTAAGGAACATCCTTGAAATAATGCACATTTTATAATCGAAGGACCAATGTAGGACCACCATAGGGTCTTTCTGAGCCTTAATATTGTGCAAATGCAGTGCTGATTCCAGGAATGCAGTGTATTCACTTTATTTTTCCTCTGCAGGGTGATAACTTCTGCAGCATGCAAGACAAAACATAATCTCTGTCATCTTTAGAAAAGGTGCTTCTTGATAAGTATTGTATCTTTCCTGGGGAAGTTGTGGAAAATTCTGTTGTTAGGTCCTGGGATTCTGTCTTGCCAGACTTCATGCTCTGCTGAGATGTGTACTGAACTGCTTGGAAGCAATTGAGGAGCTCAGAGGATGGATGTGGCTGCTGTTTAATTGCAGTGGGCTTCAATCTGTTCCCATTTAATTTATTAGAAACTTAAATGACATGCTCAGTACCCACCTGTAGTGTCCATGGCTTTTCTCATCACAACAGTTTGTGGGAAGTTTAGGGCAAGGGGAAGGGCTCTGGCTACTCTCAGAGGAGAAATCACAGCTGTAATGGACATTTATTTAGGTTTTCTGAAGCTTCTATGCTGCCTAGCTGCTAACAGCTCCTTTTAAAGCAGCAGCTGTCTGTTTGCTCCTGTCAGAGTTTAGATGAGTGCTGCCAGGTGAAGGCCAAGTTCTCTAATGACATTTATTGGTTTAAATTGTGGGCAAGTCTCCTGCAGTTACAAGTTTTACACCTATACAGAATCAAGATCATCCACAATCAGCTTTCCCCTTTGCAGCCTTCCCCTTGTGAGAAAGGGTTGTGATCAGTGAAGGACAGTTAAAAACCCAGAAACCCAAATAAAACAAAAAAATCCACAACAAACCAACCCACCATCCCCCCCCCCAAAAAAAAAAAGCACACCCTACACACACACACACACACACACACAAAAAACCCAAAACAGCCAAACCAATGCACAAAACCCCCCCAAACAAACAAAAGGGTTAATTTTGGGTAGGTGGGGAGGAAGGGCTATTCATGATCTGTTACACTAGACTTCACTGAGGGGGAATTTCAAATGAATAATTGTCAAGTCCTTGGCAAACTAACTCTGGAGAATAAGGCCACTCGTGGACTTCAGCTTGCTAATTTTGCTTTGGGTTAGATTGTGGCATTTCATTAAACTTAAGACTTGCCGTCTTCCATGGACTGGTGCTGTCAAAGATAATGCTGATTGTAGATGCTCGTAAGACAGAATGAGTGGCAGAAGGTCATTGCTATTCTGAGACACAGCTCAAGTATTTCATGCTCGCTGATGGAGTTTGTTCTTCATCCTGGATGAACATCAGGATAGCACTTTGTAGGTTGGATGTGTCTGAGGCACCCTGTCCTCAGACTAGGAGAGACAGGGATAATATTGGTTTTGGCAAGACTGGAAACATTTCAGGGATAGTGTATCTTCACTTGTTTCTTTCATTTAGGTCAGTTTCTTGCAGGCTCTGAATGGAATGAAATAGAGGTTCTCATTTCTTCATCACACGCTATCACTGGGAGACTATGTATTGAAATAGCTTCATTTTCTGAGGTACCGTATGCTCTCCTGACACTGCAGTTGCTGTCACGTCTTTACACTTAGTTATCAGTGACTGATCCACCAAGTGCAGCTTGCTTAGAAGCAGTGCAGATGATCCCAGTTTTAAAGCACTCACTTTTTAAAGTGTCATGGTAGTTTATATTGGCTGCTTGAAGAGCTCTTGATTTACTTTAAATGAGCTTTACTGGTGAGTGTATATGTATATTTTTCTACATAGATGTCTTCATATTCTGAGGCATAGTAAATGTGATTGATCTAGATAGGGATGTGTGCATCTTATTCTGTTACTGGGGGCCTGTTCTGCAGGAAACTTGAAGAAAGGGAAAGAGTGGAACAGGAAGCATCCTTTTGTGTATGAATAGATTAGCTGTGGGGTTTTTTGTGTGGTTTTTTTTTTTGATATACAGATTTATCATTTTCTACTACTTTATTTGCTTATTTAGAAACTGTGACTATTCTCAGTTGATTCAATACGAATTGTATTTAATAATGCTGTCTTGTCTCATGAAAGTGTTTTCTGGAGCTCAGAGCTTCCGTTTTCTTATGTTATTATTGCTTGGAATACCATGAGTGTAAGGTGACTATGCCCATGACTGTACAGGAAATATGTCTAAAAAAACCCAAACACATCATACTCAGCAAATATATGAAAATATGAGTGTTGGATAAACTTTTACTTTGCTTCATTTTGTTAAGCTAATACAAATAATTTAATTTGAAGGAATGTTAAATGTTTGTGTGAACAGACAAGAAAACAAAATGTTTATTCTGATTAATTTCTTCTGCAACTTTTTTCATTTTAGTGAAAGATTCACTGCACTGTCAGCTTTTATCCTAACTAAAAGAAAACTAATGGTATGCTATCAGGATTCTAAAGCTTACTTGAAGTTCATTAGGTAGGAGGAATCTGATTTGAGTGCTGGCGTGTGACTTCAGTGTTTCATAGATCTAGAGGCAGAGGACTAATTAAAGCATTATCACTGAAGCTATTTCTGTTCCTTCTGATGTTCCTTCTTGAAAATTGCGTGTTATCTGCAAGGTCTTTCTGCATACCTAAAGAAGGAAAGATGTAGGTGAGACTTCCTGACACTTAAGAATATATTATAGTGAAGCTACTTGTTTCTAAATGTTCATATTAGTACTGTGGTACGTAAGCTGGATGGCAAGATGGGCCTATGTAGATTCTGGGGTAAATGTGAATGAAAAATCAAAGAACCTTAAAAAAATAATGCCTGATTTTTGTTTATTTTTTTTTTTCAAGTGACTTGGTACAGTGAGGAGTTATTTGTGTGGCAGCTATATGATTATCCCTCCTCAACACTGATTATTTGTTCTTCTTTAATAGCTGACTTTATAGTTTAAGAAGCTGAAAATTCTAACAGTTGAAGGAAGTGTGCAGGGAGCGTGTGTTTGGACGTGGACTGTCCTGGAGTCTAGTGCTTAAGTGGGGGTGGGCACAGGGAGAGAGCAGGGCACTCTGTTTGCAATGGCTTCCTGAAGCAGGAGCTGCTGAATGGCTCAAAAGAATCTGACAGACTATAGCTGTTTGCTATTTTCACTGAACAGAGCATTTCAAAACTGCTGACTTGACATAGCAGCTACATCTGATGGAATTTCCAGAGTATTTTGCTTCTGAACTTCCTAAGACTCCTCTGAAATGCTGTTGACCACAGCAATGAATTTTGTATTGACATTAAAGATAGATTTATTGCATTTAAAGTTTTACTTCCTTCCAACTTATGAGGTCTTTGAGAGCTGAGATCCAATAACTCCTTGTAAATGGCTACCTCTGCTTTTGAACAAAACTTCTTAAAGATGATCTATTACTAGGAGTGAGTGCAAGCATATCCTTTCTATTGTTTCAGAAGTGCTGTGTTGGTTATTTTGGTGACAGGAAATTGGAGAACCATAAGGGTATCAAAATCTAGTATGATTATAGCAGAACTTCATATAAGTGGTAGAAATCTCTTTTATAGATTTTCTGGGAGCTGTAGATCAGAAGCAGTGTTATTACAAAACCTTCTGTTAAGCTACTGATAATGCAATAAAGCTGTTACTAAAGGCAGAAAGCCATTTTCCACAACACATTGACTTACATGTTCAGCCTGGATGTAGCAACAGCTTGCAGCTACCTGTCTGTTTGCACAGATATCCTTTGCCTTACCCTGTGTATATTCCTGTAGTCTGTGCACACAGCAGATGCCACTTTTTCCTGGGCTTTGTGCAGCCTGTTCTTAGTGCATGCTGATGCTCTTGTCCGGATTTGGTCACGTTTTGGTCCTCTGAGTTTCAGTCTTCATGGGTTCAGCAGGACTAATACTCTCTGAACCTCACAGATCCATGGGAATCTTTTATTATGTTTCTCAATAGAAACTTTTTTTTCCCTCTTTATCCTGCTGTTTTCCAATAATTATTTCTCCACTGATACCCAAGACACCTGCAGAGCCTGGTTGCAGGCATTAACTCAGGGGGACTCTGAGATTGTGAACACAAGCACTTTTCTATCCCTAGTAATTTTCCTGAAAAATATTTTTCAAGGAACAGCTTATTTGAAGTTGTGTGCAACTCTGAAAATAATTTTGGAATTAAAAAAGGGAGGAAACTGTTTTCAGCTCAACACTTTGAGAATGTCATCATACATGGTTTCAAGGCAGGTTATCTTCCTTCCACAGACACCTCACTATCCCTTGTCAGTTATTCTGTCACCCAAAAGCAAGTTTCAAATGTTGACTTTTAGGCCTATAAAGTCATACAGGAGCAACCTGTGCATTTGGTATCCTTTCCTTGCTTTTCTCTTTGCTATGCATTTTGGCTTTTACTTCTTCTCCACTTTGTCCTAGACTTGTTGAGCTTTTATCATTTTCTTTCAATCCAGCTTATTCTTTGACAGACAGTAGTGACATGTAACAGCTGCTGCTTACTATTTCCCATCTTTTTCCTTTTTACTTGTCCCTCTCTGTTTTTGTGGGGGTTTTTCTTTTTCCTTCCTTCCAGATTTTCTTTCTAACAATTCGCAACCTTGACCAGAAATTGTGCACTTTCTTCCTCCCACTCCCCCAGTGCCATTTCCCACACCTTCACTAGAGCATTGCTTGTATATGTATTTGGAAGAGGGATGTATTTTTCACGGTGGGGTGAAAGTAAGATGCCCTGAATGACTTTTCTGAGGAAAAATCGTGACTGGGACTAACCAAGGATCCTCTTTTTCCTCCCAAGAATGTTATCCTGAAAACACCCATTATTGACATCAGTTGGTGTTAGCCAAAACCACCTACTGTAGTACCATGGGCTACAGATGACTTTCTAATCCATTATCATAAGCAAAAGCTATGTAATTCAGATGTTAGAAGCTGTAGTACGAGGAGAGTAAAAGTTATCAGAGCTGTTGCAGTGAATCAGGACATTGCAATATGTAAGAGTTTTAGAAAATGTACTCTGTGGTCCAAAGGGATGAATATGCTCTATGGTAGGGATGAAGATAAGAGTCTCTGACAAGGTCTTTAGACTCCTGAGCCTGTTGGCAAAGCACACCTGCCACCAAAGAAATCTATAGACTTCTATGGCCATCAGTGTACCCTGTCCTAGCCTGATCCTTTTTATACTTGATCATGTTATCTCAATCAAGCTTCTTAAGAGTGTAGAAGTTTGAATTCCATGGTCCAATTTTCATCTTTTCAAATAATTTTATATCTAAGGAAAAGACCTGTCATCTGTATGTTCTTGTGTCATAGAGCAGGAGAAATGAGGAAATAAAGCCCTGGGTAGTTGCAAGGCTAGTTTAAAGGGAGAGAAGTGTCCTTTTATTTTTTTAAATTCATTTTGCTTTTGCAGAAAACCCAAGCCTAATCTCTGTAGACAGTTAAAGTAGATGCGTTTTCAGCAGCACAGAAATCATAGAATGAATCTTTTGTTTGCCTCCAGCCCTACCCATTTTTCATTACAATCACTGTATTTTCTTCTTAAAATGCAAACAAGTCAGTGGAAGTGTGGTTAGCAAGATAAAATGATTATGAGAACTTGTGTTTGCCAGACCAAACAAAGTCAATCACTACTGTTGAGGCACCAAAGCCATTAAACTGTTTCGAGAGATGTCTGGATTTTACAAAATGATTTTTTTTGTGTGTGTGTCTGTGTGTGTGTGTTTCTTGTTTTTTTTTTTTTTTTTTGGGAGAGATAAAGGAGAAGGCTGTCTAACACCCTGAGGTGCTGTTTATAACTTTCAAATTCACAGTGATGTGAACAATACTCAGAGTAATCTGTGTGAGTTTTGTGTTTAAAAATGATAAAAACAAACCTGGCAATATTGAAATTCGCTCCACTTCAACACGTTCTTGTCAGGCAAATAGTCTTAATGCTTGCACATATGAAGTCAAAACAATGTTTTGTGGAAAAAGAAAGGAAAAAAAAACCACCCTCAAACAAACGTGAAGAAATACTGGTCTGAGCTCTAAGCTGTTGGTTCAGCTGTTTGTTTCACTGATAGAACATAGTGCCCCACAGTCTGGTTTAAAAATCTTTCAAGAAAGAGGCCAGCCTGTTTTAATGTAGAGCTTAGCCCTAAAGATCTGAAGTAGTGTAGAGGAAGAAGCAGGGAGGTGTTGTGAGGTTAAGAAGAAGCAGCTGAAGTTGGAAAAACTGAGAATTTCTCCTGTATGGTTTCAGGAACAAGGGTCTTCTGTGATAACTGGTGCTGAGTTAATTGACTCTACAGAAAAAATGGTGTATTGCACTGGTTTTATTTTGGAAAGGCAGGATGGAAGGTGTGTGCTACCTGTGTTCCTGAGGGTGAACAAAGGCGTAATCAGGTACAGAGGGAGATGTTCAGGTTGGCTCGTGAAATTAGCCAATAAGTGCTTCTAAGATTACTATAATTTTTTAAATACAATATCCCTTTGATAGTATTAATCTCAGTTCAGTCTGATTCCAAGGTTCAGAGCTATGTGAAAATACTGCATTTTGCCACTCCAAAAAAATATTTCCTGAGGCTACAGAGTTTATGCCTCAGTGCACTAACTTGACTTTTAATTACTCTGTCAATTAAGGTTGTTTGTATTTGTTACCTTAGTAGTTTTGCTGACTGTGCAATCCCCTGCTTTCCCAAAACCAGCTCCCATGATCATTTGTAGGAAAGATTATTTTTCAGATTAAAATCTGATTATGTATATGAATGTTTTAAATCAATTTAAGAGGACTTTTTTCCCTTCAAAAGAACAATGAATACATAAAATATATGTATTTAAAAAAAGCATACTTGAGAAAGTATACTGGTACCAACAGATTTAAGCTTGGTTTTAATTAAAAAGATGCCAACATTTCACGAAACAGTTGCGTGTTTCTATTTTTATTTATTTATTTTTTTTTTACTTCTTGGGCAATGTCCTGATAATACCAAAGCTTGCTTCCCTTGCTGTAGGCTGAGCATAGCCTGAAGGCAAAATTCATGATTTTGCCTGTTGCCGCCTAAAGGATATGCACAGTTCACCAGCAAGATATAGAAGAGCAACCAGAAAGATTAAGTGGCTAGAGGGATCAGATTTATAAAGCACTGTTAGGAACGCAATATATTTAGACTGGATATGCAAATAGAGCAGAGGACATGATAACTATCTTGAAATACTTGCTCAGTAAAGAATAATGATGGTGAAGAATTACTATGGAGAGTACCAGAGGAGTATAACTGAGAATAATGGGTTGAAATTAAGAAAAATAAAATGTGGGCTGAATGCCTCACACTACTAAATTCAGAATGCAGAAGAGAAAGAAGAATAAAAAGCAGTGAAAGACCCATCACTGAAGACAGCTTAAAATTAGATGTGAAAAAGTAGTAGAAAGGGTACTCTAAAGGGCAATCAGTCACTGACATGGGAATAGAGTGGATGTTCCTTTCCATATCTAATTTCTGTGATTCAGTGGTGCTATGATTAGGTGATAATTTTTTCCTTTTGCAGACCCAAGATGCTACTTGATATTTTAAGGCATCTTTTAAAATAATATCTGGTAGCCCTGAGAGTTAGCTTTATCAAATAAATTAAAATACAGCGTTAGGAACACTAGATCCTTCAGGGAACACTGGAGGATTTAAAAATAAAAATTATATGACAAAATACTTCATGGCTTCCTCCCACGCATCCTGAATGCTCATGCTGGCTCTAAAGAAATGGTCTAAGCTCTATTGACATCTCTTGCTTTGTGAGCTCCGGTGAAGTTAACTGACTGACTGCCCTTCGTTCCATCACCAGAGGAGCAAAATGTCAAAAATATGTTAAATGGAAACTTGAGCCCATAGAGCTGCTTTCCTGTGCTCTGTTCAAAAGAAGCAAAGAAGAAAGTTAAACAGATTTTAGAAATCGTCCTTTTTGACCTTTATAAAGGTACTGAATTCAATCCCTTTAGCCCAAAAGATCCTGCTGGTGCAAAGGATTAGGAAGAAGGGGGAAAAGAAAATAAAAAATAATTCCTGTGTGTCAGAATTGGTCAAGTTTTTGTGACCTAGCAGTGGTAGCGCAGTTGTTCAGTCTCTCTTCTTCAGAGGGTTTCATTTTGTGATGTTTTAGACTGATACCTGAAAATTTCAGGTTGTGATTTTGTGTAAGAAGCAATCTTTAAGGGGCTGGTGACAATAAAAAAAAAACAAACAAAAAATACAAAAAACCAAACAAAAATGCAACAGCAACAAAAAAAAAAAAAACAAAAAAAAACCCCCAAAAAACCCCCACAAAACCCAAAAACAACACACAACCAGAAAACAACCCCAACCACCAACAAAATCCCCATGAACCCTGAAACAAAACAAACCAAACCAATCCCCCACTCCCCACCAAAACAAAGCAAAAAACCCAGCAAGCTTTCCTCTACTGTCTGTTCCCATATTGGTCTGCTACAACTTGGTGTTAGAATAGCTATGAATTGATTAACAATCCTTTTCTCCATTTTCAGGTGCTTAAAGACAAAAAAAGCCATTAGTGGCTAGAAAGCTCTTCATAACACACCAGTGCTTGGCCACTGAGCAGTGCTTGTACAGCATCAAGGCCTGTCTCTCTGCATTACCTGTCACTCATTGGCTAGGGTTGGGCAAGGTCTTAGTAGGGGACATAAACAGACCGAAGGGATATTCCACACCACTGAAGTCTGTTCAGCAAGATAAAGCTAAGTGAAGAGAGTTAGGAGGGATCAGGCAGGTGCTGTTTGTTATTTGTGTTTGTGTTCAGGAAAAACAATGTGCACTGAAGCCCTGGGAAGTGGCCAGATATTGCCTATTGGTGGGAAGTAGAGAATAAAAATCTGCTTTTTCTGCCCCTTGTCCTGCTGAGGTGAGGAGTAATAAAGCAGCTTTGTGGGCACCTGGTGTCCAGCCAAGATCA
Source organism: Loriculus beryllinus (assembly GCA_039877255.1). Lineage (NCBI taxonomy): Eukaryota > Metazoa > Chordata > Aves > Psittaciformes > Psittacidae > Loriculus > Loriculus beryllinus. The sequence continues at coordinate 3,942 of JBCJKH010038223.1, read as the reverse complement.
ATCCACCAAAGTAATGACTGCTGCTCAGCCAAGCCAAAATGGATTCAAATGGACTTGCAGAGAAAACGCGAGGAGCGAGAGCTATGTGGGTA
>JBCJKH010038219.1:0-22903 GCA_039877255.1 Loriculus beryllinus | reverse complement strand
TACATGGATAAGCAGAGGACCTTAGGATTGACTAGTACTTTTCCTGGTGATATGCAACCATTTTGGCACACTGCATATATTTTTTCCTTATTTTCTTAAGTATTCCCTTACTTCCCTTACGTAAGACTGTGTGAAGTCTTACAGATTACGATACCAAAGCAACATGATCAGTTTCCTGTAAAGCATATGGTACTTTTGCTATGTTTATAGTGGAAACACTCCTTTCTTTCCCCGTCAAGACTGTATACAATAGGAAATAGCCACACACCATTACTGCACAAAGAATAAAGAAAATACTATGCTGATTTTTATACCTCAAAAATCAGGGAGATTAACAGTCAGAAGATCCAAGACTGAGGTGCATTAATTCAAGTCCTTCCTAAGTGTGGTAAAATAACCTCCAAACAATATGAAATGGTGATATTCAGATCACATGAAGTTGCCCTTCCATTTTTGAACTGTTAACCCTATTACAGTTCTCTCTAAAAAAGAAAGATTCTCCAACTTGCTTATTAACCAACTGTATTTTAAGAACATCGTTGATACCCTGGTTTTACTGCCTCAGAGGGAAGAAAATAAATATACCTTACACGAAACCTCAGCATGAACCAGACAAACTCTTTACCAGTAATCTCAGACCCTTCTCACAAGAGATTCACATTTAAGCCTTCCAAATACTACTGTGCAACACCTTGCAGTAACTTCTGAGAAAGGTCCTACTGGACTTCAAATCAATCAGCCAGTTAGAAGAAAGCAGCAGGGAACTGAATCCACTTTGGTTCAATTCTAGTTCATGCTCAGTTGCAAGTAAAGCTGTGCTGGCTTTGCTCCAGTTAGCAACAAAACTCAAATCTAGGTTTTGTTCCAATTTAAAAAAGAAAAAATAACAACTACTGTTTATGACTTTGTGTTCAGTTCTGCTCCCTGTGAAGAAAGGAGAAAGGCTTTTCTTATCTGAAAGTCAACCACATTAAATGCACTCTCCATTTGTATTCACAGTAGAAATTAATCCTCCACTAGGAAGGAGACAGCTTGATTCAATATGCTGCAAATGGACAAACTGTACATCAATGACTCGCTGAAACTTTCAAGTAGCTTGTAGACACCAGCATCAGCTGCAAGCCAGAGTTCACCAGCAGAGAGAAGAAAAGCTCTGATTGGTAAATTCTTGCACACCTATTTTGCCAATTTGATTTATATATGAATGAGATTCCTTTCCTCACACCATTTAACTAAAGTGGCTGAAAACTACAGAATATGCAATTAAGGTAGCACTAGAGGTATGCCCAGAAGTATCTTTGATCTCAGTAACTGCCTATGAGTTACTACTTTTGCCCAAATTTCCAGAAAGCAAACAGCATCTTATTTCAGGAAACATCTGTTACCTGAAAATTCTCCAGTACCCAAGTTGCTCCCCCTCCTATCAAAACTGGTCTTTTAACATGATAAAATCTCTGATTTACTTTGCACTTTACCTTGGTGTAGCCTTTGTGAAATTTTGGCTGATAACCTGTCAGCTCTGCTGAACATCACTGAGTCACCACGCATCGTGACTAACTTGAGCTTTTGTTTCACTCAGCACCCAAGGCCAAAGAACATCACAGCTCTGAACTCTTCACTACCCAGATGGCCATGCTGCTCTGAGATGCCAAAGAGAAGCAGCTCCATGGATTACTACTACTACAAGGCAAGAAACAAAACACACTATTGCAGATAGGCAGAACTTAAGAAAGCTGATGAAATAATATAATACACGGACCAAAATATATTCAATTAAAAGCCACAAGTGAATGAGAAGGACCTAAGGAAGAGTGAAATAGATCATGCAGAGAAGAAAATTATATATATGGCTCAGACATGCCATGAAGCTGTCACAAGCAAACAAAAAGAAGTAAAATAGTATTTCAAGAACAAAATTCTGCCAAAATTACTCTAAAAATGCTGTAATTACTTTTTGAACAGACCCATACTCTAAACTTCTTTTAACCTCGGTTTTAAATCTTAGAATGCTTCTCATGACTATTTCAGCTCTCCTGCTGTATCAAAAGACCAGCGTTCTTTCTCCCTACCATAAGGGCTAAGCTTTTTAAAGGTAATAAAGTTCATAACAGTTTTAAAATCAAGACACCAAAACCATCATAATTCAGGAAGTTTCATTATTCACCCAGGGAACTCCAAGCCTGTCATTTTTAAAAATAAGATATCTCAGTTCAGACACCTTTGTAATTGCTCACTTTTAGTAACTTAAATGCAATTAAGAAAAAAATGTGTCTCCTACTTTCTCATTCAGGTTCAGACATATTTTTGAGGAAAGAAACTGAAAATGCAAGCAAGAAGGAATTATTATTAATTACAGAATTATCTAAATTTGGTTATAGAAAGGGGAGAAGATTGAAAAAACCCATGAAAATATTTATTTCCCAGTTAAAAATGAGTAACTTTTTAGCAAGGGCCAAGATGAAAGCATGAACACACAAGCTCCAAGAATTATAAATAAACAATCAGGGCTATGAAGATGGAAGGAAAACGCATGTTCTACACAAATATGCTCTATGTCCTTTCACGTATGTATCTGTAACCTGAGCTGCTTTACAACAAACACTGCCGATACAATAAACAAACATTGCATGATATACAAATCACAATAGTAAAATAGAATTGGCATCAAGTAGTTAAACAAAAGTATCCTTCCTGGAAATAGCTCCCTCCTCCTTACAGCCTGCCAAGAATTGAATCAATTCAGAGCCTTTGTTCAAGTTACGCTAAAAGTTAAGTTTTGACAAAAACAGAATGAAGAAAATAACTTGCAAAGGTATCTTTCCTTAAAAAAACAAACATCAGCTTTCTAAATGTTTGTTCAGTTAAGAATGAAAGACTTAATTCTGCCTTCAAACCAGGTGACACACTCAAGTGCCAGCAGTATTTACAGACACTGGCTGCTGTGCAGATATATTAGTCCTTTTCTATCTTGAGCACACACACAGAGCACACACAGGATGAGGCTGTCACTGCTTCCACTCCTGTAAGCCCCCTGACATCCCTTGTCCATCACACCTACATGAGGTTTTAAGTAAGGACGTCCATAACAGACTGGGAACTGGATGATATCCCAACTCTCAGTCTGCTATCTAAACAGCAAGATCATTCAACTTTTCCTTTGGGAAATAAGATGTCTAAAATCTTGTATCAGATAAATATTTTGAAAGCAAATGTGGCAGTTGCAATCACATAAAATTAGTTATATTAGATATGTTCAATAATGCATTCTCTGAAAAAAAAGGAAATTCAAGAATAGCACCAAAACTTTTTAAGTTTTTGATCTTTAATTTATTGATTAAATACCTAGAATTGGCAGGAAATAACCTCAAAATTTGGCAGAAAATAGTTTGAAAATTTAGCAGAAAATGTAGCCCCCAATGCTCTCTTATGTAGTCTTCTAAAAAATTGCCAGCATTTTTATTTCCAGAAGAAAACATGATTGGAACATCTCTCTTTGGTTCTACTTTTTTTTTTCCCCTTTAGAAAATATTACAAGACCTTCAGATACTATTTAATACTGTTGTGTTGGTTTGGGATTTTTTTGCATATTTTTTGTCTTGCCCTGCTGATATTTTATCCTCTGTTTAATTATCAGAATAGAAAGATTATTGAAGCTAATTCTGTTAACAAAATGGCTATCCTGAGGACTACAATTATCTGTGATTCACTTGGACTTCCTCTGCAGCTTTAGCCATAACAAACCCAGAGCAACTCCAAGACCATTCAGATGTCAACTACAGAACACAGTTAAAAGAAAAACTAAACAAAGAACTGGTATAGTCCATGCTACCTATATTTAAATGTAAAAAGGAAAACCAGGTAAAATAAAATTGAGTAGCTTGATACGCGCTGCCAGGCAACCTATATTCCGTGAAACAGGGAGACTACAACGTAACATCTTGAACACAGAGATTACAGAAAAGGAAATGGCAAAAATAGCCACTACTATTATTACTGTTCCTGAAAAGTTAGACAGCAGAGGCCACCAGGCAGGAGTGGCACACCAGGAATAGCTACATCTTCAAAACTCCCTAAGAACAAACACATTCTAAGGGATGCCATACTACCTTAGCATTTACTGCAGTGCTTTAAACAGAATCGTATGTAGATTTCTCACATATTAGATACAAGTTCGACATGAAAGATGTTGGGTAAACCTTTGAAAATCTCACTCTTTCAGACATCCGTGCAAGTTTTCCGGTGTTTCCTGGATTTAAGGGGGGAAAAAAATCCCAACAAAACAACAAAAGTTCCTCCCTGACACTTTGCCTGCCTTGTATTGTAACATTTTGGTTGTTCCTTTTTTAGTCCATGATGGAACAGGAAGTGCAGAGTCATTTACACGTGCATTCAGATTTTGTTCTTTAAGAAAACTGATTATAATTCAAACTTTATTTATTTTTTATATTCTTTTAAATACAAGAGTATTCAGTTTTGGGTAATTTATTTGGCAATTTATTTGGGTAATTTATTTATTTATTTATTCTTAGCTTACATTTTATGCAGCCAAATCGTCAGGATTCCTGGAGCCAGACTCAAGATAACTGAAGAATTCTTGTTCACTTAGATCTTAAAATTTAGATGTGTAAGAACCATCCAGTTCTGGTAACGAAAGGCACTGCGTGCTGCCTACTCTCTTCTCTCAAGCCAAGTAAGTAGAGCAAAGCTAACGCCTGTCTTCCATTTAACAGTCTTTTCTGGAAATTAGTTGTAGGTATTAAAAATCTACTACATCACTTGCTAACCAGTTTCATTAGTTTATCACTTTTAATGGGAAAAGAAATATCTGCTTTGCTGTTCATTTTAATCTATCTGGCCAGCCCTCAGTTCTTGTTTTACCCTTCTCAGATTGAAAAGCCCGTTTATTTTTTTACATACCCAAATTAAGTAACCTCCCATTGTTCCTTTTATTTAAAGCAAAGCAGTGAGCTCAGTGTTTCTCCCTATAAAGAATCTTCTCCAAAATTTGAATGCTTTCAGAAATCCTACTGTGAGCTCTGCTATTGACCTGCTGGGTTACCCTGGGCAATAAACTTCATTCACTCTCCATGTGCCTATTTCACCTCCTACAATTAGTCTTATTTAGAGTTCAAATTCTAAAAAGTTCAGGCTCTCCTTAACACATTTCTGCAATTAGAGCCTGATCTCTTTACCATTATCTACACTGGAGTTTTGGGGTTCTAGGCATGGTGCCACATTAATAGTTTCATTTTAACTGCAAAATTGACTAGGAGTAATCAATCATTATTGTAGCCTACTGATAATCCTGCACATACTTCTGCTATGGTGCACCTCTTTAAAAAACCAAGGAACCTTACCATTCAATTTATGCAAGATCTCCATTGGGTTTTACAGCATGAAGCTTTGCAATTCTAATTCCACACAAAGAAGGCAGAGGTAGGTCTTGCAGCAGATCTATCTGGCCTTCAGTACAAGTTTTGTCTCCATTTCCAACCAGGTTTAAAAATGCTGACCACTCATAATCCTCCTATGCGCAGCCTACAGAAGAAGGAGGAATAATTTCACACCTGGGGGAAGTGCCATGAAAAATCTGTCATCTGTAAGGAGCGTGGAGGCAGGCAGGACAGGCTTCTTCAGGAATGCATCTAAGTTTTGAGTACTCTTAGTCCTCATTCCTCCATCTCTGGTTGGCCTACAATTTCCACAAGCACTATCCCACACAACTTGCAGAAATCTCTGCCTTGGACAGCCCTATAATCAAAACCTCACCCTATCAAAACTTGGTTCAAAACTCTCTCTCCGATCATACCTGAAAAAAATGGTCATAAAAGGTAATTAGAAATGGGAACTACGTATTTCAATTTTTCACTAAAAGTGTAAAAAAAACCAGTTCCCAAAGACCTGCCTGCCCAGAGGAACAGCAATAGTCACTTTACTCCAGAGACTTCAAGGATAGAAGAGGAAGAAAAGTTACCCAGGTACTGGGGAAGTAAAGTTTTGAGTGTGGGGGTCTGGTGTTTTGTTTGGGATTAGTTTTGTTGTCAGTGTCCATGTCTACCCCTCTTCCCTCACTTCCATTCCCCCCTCCCTTTTCTTTTTAGATGCAGTGGTTTTTCCTGACTGGTAATAAAGATGAAAATGATTCATGCACAAATATGACCTTGTTAACTGCCCAGGCAACCCCCCTTAAAGTAAGGCTCTCTGGGGAATCCTATAGATCTCCACAATGTCTGTGTAATACTGCAGAGTGAGAGTTCTGGACTGTTTCCATCTCTAATTCTCTGACCCTATCCAATCTGTTGCTTGTGGCTCCTTCAAATACGTTGCATTTTAACTCTTCCCAGGAGCCTACACGGTTTCTCTTTTGGGTTGTTTCAGATTTCATCCTGTGCAAAGCAGCTACCTTTAAAAGTGCTTTCAATTTATCCCACTACAAAATCATTCCCCCCATCAAGGCAAAAGGCTCCCTCTCTAAAAATTAAACATACATACAAGTGTGCATGTTACTAAAGTTGCTAACTATTGAAGATAAAGATGCAGTGGGATCCAGTAAAGACAAGAGAGTAAAGAACGTTAGCATTCTCAAATAGGAATTTGTATTGAGCCATGGAGATGTGAGTACTTCTGGGCAATTTGCTCATTTTTCTTAAACTGTGATTAAAAAAATAATTAAAAAATAATAAAAAAATAGATGGAATTTTGTGTCCAGAATTTAAATAATGCAACTTAGCATAATATTCCATATACCTGAAGAAGTGCTGGAAAAAAAAAACCCATGAAATTACTGGTTTACTGTTAAATTTCTTTAAGACTCTTGGTTAACCTAATCTATATTTTCCTCCCAAACCTAATGAAACCCAAGTTAAGTCTGAACCCTGACCTTCAATTTGCCCCCATTTTCTTCTTGGATCATTTTAAAACAAAAACAGCTGGTTTAAATACCATGAACAGTCCCAACAATAAACCTGAAACACTGCCAGCTATTTTTAAAGTATTTCAATGAAGTTTCTTCTACTTCATGACAAAACTGAACATTCCGTGCCTAATCCAGCAATGAGATGAACTGTTCCTCCTACAACAAACAAGATCCTATGAGCATCCAAGTGACATCCATATATCAGGTACAGCCTGGAACACCCTACAAGAGAGCAGAAGGTACAATCTGGCAGCCTCATGGGGCTCTTCTGCTACTCTTCACCCCTTGCATCCTTTCCTAATCTGCAGGTTGTAGACTTTTATTTAATGTAGGCAATGACAATTTTCCTGACTGCTACCACAAATCCATCACAAAGAGAACCTTATACTTCACATTGCTTTCACCGCTTCAACAGTACCAAAGGAAGGAACTGAGCCCTCTCCAACTCAAAGTCCTGACTAGCTTATTTGAATTTATTTTATTAACATTTAAATGAGGTGAGCTTCATATCCTCCCGTCAACTTTTGTTATAAAAGATGTACAGTAAAAAATGCAAGCAGCAGCGGCAAGCATGATAATATTAAGGACAACAGAGAGACAGAGACTAGCTCTCCTACTTCATAGACATGCTGCACACATCTCAAGCTCTAACAGGTATTTTGGCAAGAAAAAGCAAAAGTGGAATAAAAGACAATACACACAAAAGCTAAGTTCGCATTATTTTGAGACCTGATATTTTATCTACACAACCAACACTTCTCAAGGATTTTTTTTCAGGTACAAAATTAACTAACAATGGATGAATCAATATTTCATTCAGGATTATTTTCCTAATGCGTGGCTTTGATTTTATAACCATGAACCAATGCACATTTTTAACACATGAAGAGATACTGGTTACATGACTGAAATTGAAGTTATTTCTGCACATTCACAAAACAGCAGCTCAGTCTGGGAACCACAATCCAATTAACTTATATTAGAGCAACAACTACTTCAGTACCTCCTACTTCGACACCTATTTTATTGCAGATTTTTCTAGGTACTTAAGCAGTTGTTTGAAAAGATATTTTTATACCAAAAGATTTCAGTAGCTAAGGATAAAATCTCTTGCATTTAATTATTACTATGTGCTTGTAATTTTCTACAGAATTACCAAATATCAAGCTTTCTGAGAGCTGTAAATCACTTATTTCTGCACCTCGTAGTGTTTTGTTTACAAAGTCATTGAAAACGGTAACACAATATATACAAAACTACGGCTTGCTCCTCAGATGGCTAAGCAAGCAAAGCACACATTAAAACAAACTGTACGCTTTTATTCCTCAGCCATTTACCCTTCTTATATGTCCTTACTTTTTATAGAAATCAGGACAACTAATGAATTTACACTGCAAAAACTTCTATACAGAACGAAATTTAATGGTAGTGTAAGAGCTTTTGTGAAGGGTCATGCATTGAAACACTGCTCGCTTATGGCAGCTTTGCCCTCCACACCAAATTTACATGACTGTGAACCAGCATCAATGAAGAGAAACTGAGAGGCACTGAAAGATTCACTCTAGAGGCAGTAGGTCCATTCAGAGAGCTTTGAGACAACAGTGGAGGGTGAAACTGAAAGCAGCTTTTGGAGTACGTGATAGCAGCAGTGGGTTCACTCTGCTGCAGAATCAATCCTTAGGAATAAAACAGTTGAACTCCAGAGATATCCAAAAGATAACGAGCTGCCTCAAACCCATCCAAATGGCAGACCTCCTACTGACTTTTGTTTCTCTCTTCTAAATCACATCCCGCTCATGACCACTTCTACTGCTAGAGAATTGCTCCACTAAAAGAGATGCAGTAGGGAAAAACAGAATAAAGCCTGACATACTCCAGGAAAGGACGTTTGGTCTCTTTAAGAAATCAAACACATAACAGCAAAACCATCTAGTTATCCATCTCAATTACCCTCCTTGAAAATATCTGACACTGCAGAAATGGTGATGAGCATGTCCATACTTTCTTCTGCCTTTTTCTATTATTTATGGTGCAGTGACTTTACTGTCACTAAATGCATGACATAAAAATAAAGATGCCCATATGAAGACAGTCCCTCAAGTTCATCACAAAACACATGCAGCCATCTCTGGGAAGAAGCATCAGAAGAATAGAGAGTAGGTTTCAAAAGAGATGAACTTCAATAAGAATGCTGAATGAAGTCCTATTTTAAGCTCTAGCACGGAATCTTTATTATTATTCCAATAGTGCTAGGCTCAGATCTGTCAGGGAAAAAAAAAAAACCCTTTCCTTTTAAATTTTATTAAGGTTATCAAACTCAAAAAGGAAGGTCTCACTGGACCTGTATTTGAACGTAGCATTCCAAACCTAAGGTGTAATTAATTCTATCACTCATTATATAGATGTATGTCTCATACAAATGCTAATAATAAATACCTTGAAACTAAAAATGAAATTACATACTAACATAAATTTTGTAGAGCAGATTAAAAGTAGGAATTCATATTTGCTACTGGAAGAAAGCAAGACACTGCGCAGAGATGTAAGCTGTGGTTTCTACATACTGTAGAACACGCACACCCCCCCCCCCAGTCCACAGATCTCTGTCTGAAAAATTAATCCAGTTTTAGTTTATGGAGATCAATCCAGATTTAGCTCACATCATACTTTAAAAACAGTGTACACAAACATGATTTTTTTTCACTCCTCAAAGTTAGACAAATATAAATAAAACTCCCACATAGAATAATCTTCAGAAATCATTTCTGGTGTGGAAAAATGCTACTACTCTATGGGAGGGTAAGGACTGAAAAAGGGGAAAGCAACCATTCAAAAGTATGTGTAGCAGTATTATTCCTCTTCCCCATTAATTTCAGTTATGTTCCCTTCTTGGAAATGCTTGTACACAGGGTAAAATAATTAATCCTTAACTTTTATATCCACAAGAAACAGCTGTACACACTGAATCACAGACTGTAGCAGAGTATTAGTAAATCGGTATCATCTAAGACCCTGGGTGTGCCCAAAGATGTTCAGAGACCACCGAGAGCATCCAACGCTGTAGCTCCTACTGAACAGATGAGCATTCAGCTTTGTGATGACTTTGCAGACTGCATTCAGAAAGGACTTCTCATGAAGCTGCATTATTCTCATAACACAAGTGCAAATTCATGGAGGACAGAGGAAGAGCAGATGAAATAAGTAACAGATGAAAGACAACACTAACCTCTACAACTTCAAAGGGCAGAGGAATATGGAACACCATGCGCAAGCCAAGCTCCTATTCCCAATACAAGAAAGTCCTGAATTTAAGAGGCCTACAGAGATTTTTTCTTTCCTTCTTTGCAACTTCAGCTATGCCACACGTGCAGAGTTTTGCAGTCACATGATTTCTATGCAATCTACCTGATATTTATAAGCTGTTGTGATCTCCAAGTACTATTATAAAGTCATTCTAAATGTTGCACTCTAAGCAAATGAAAACATTCATCCATTAAGCCTCTCTTAAGAGAGTTCAGTCGATGTACCTACTAAAAACACATTAGAAAAGAATTAAGATGTAAATCTGCATGATCCTCGTTTGGCAGAAGGATGACCAGTAAGTTGGCACTGCAGCTTCTATGCCTACTGCATTCCTTTGTTTCCACAGTTTCAGATAAGCAAATCATTTTGCACAGCTGTGTTGCAAGCCAGAAGACACAAGGATGATTTCAAGAATTTTTTCTATTATTACTGAAGAAACATAAGACTTGAAAAAGAAATAAAATAAATAACATGAACAAATGCTTGCCTTCCCTCAGGAGAAAGCTGTCGTGGAGTCTCCCGTTACACGAATATAACACTCTGCAAACTTTTATAGGAACTATATGATTTGATCCTTTCTACACAAAACTGGTTATAATTCCTGGCCCACCAAACTAGAGCCTGGTATACAAGAAGCCTTTGATTTATACACCTGGAGCTGAGAATGTTCCCTTTACAAGAAGCCTGGTTTCCCCTAGGTTGCATGTTCTTTCTTGATGAATTGCCAAGGAATTACCTACTGCTTTGGAGAACATCTGTTACTGTTCCATCTCTCAGAATTGCACACACATCCATTTCTAGTTGCCACGTACATAAAAAGTTTACAAACTTCTCTGTTCAGAGCATGTGTTAAAAAGAATACAGAAAAGGAAATCTTCCCAATTTTATAATCATGATTTGTCTTTGATATTGTTATAAACTGTCTACAACAGAGAAAAAGAACAAAATTACTTCTGAAACTATATGGGGAATAAAAATAATCTGATAGTGACACATATATGAAAAAAAACAGCATTCATTTGGGCATACAATGATCAATTAATTCCCACTAACAAATTAATATCACATATTAATTAATCTGAACTTGAGAGCAAATTCAGATGCTGAATTAGTTCCTGCTGCTTCCGCACCAACAGAGCAATTCTGTGTTTTGTTGTTATGATCCAGGTTAAGCGTTAATTTAAGAAGAGGAAAAAAAGTAGACTTCATAAACAAAGACTTTTACAAAGCCAAGAGGCTGACTTTGTAGAGAAAAGATTTCTTTATAAAGAAATAAACTCAAGTTATCTAAGCAACAACGTGTTTTAAACATTTGACATGCTCCTTTGTCTCAGACTTACTGACTAAACCCTCTCAATGTTATTTAAAAGTAAACAAACAGCTGAACTGTAACTTTTTGAGTCCATAGCATACAACAGCAAATGATGTCTTCACTACCTATACAAGTCAGCCTAAAAATCCTAAATTGTTTAAAGAAATTCATGTTGTTTACACTAAAAATAAAAGCAAAGGAGTGATTAGAAAAGATGTGTTACACAGTTCAAGCAAGCAACAAAAACCTCCCCCAAACTACCACCTCTCCCACTAAAACACAGATGCTCATCTGAGATTTGACTCTAGTTGATGGGGCAGCAAAGCAGAACGCTTTAGGAAGATTGTGAGAAGCGACAAAAGCTCCAAGACACACATCACCCACCAGGAATGACCCAAACTTCTTTTAAGACCACATCTAACATACTGTTCATGTAGACTACTAGCTTGGACAAAGAAAAATACAAACACTGCAACTCATAAGCACCTATTTGGATGGCTTTCACTTGCAATTACCTGAGGCTAGGTTTTCAAAACATACCTTCAGGATTCAAGTGCTCAAATTCTCCTGGCTTGTGCCTGTAAATCTTCCACACACTGCTGAAGAAAAATCAACCCAAACCAGCACCAAGTACCTGGGCCAGGGATACTGACCAAACTGAATCAGATGCTTGCAGTACCAACTCCAGCTCTGCTGCCAAACAGCAACTTCAGGTCAGTAGAACAGCTCCAGCAAATGTTACAAGACAATGTAGGCACCCAACAAGAGAAATGAATTATTATTTCTGCAGCAGTAATGTTTAAAGGTGCCTGTGAGAACTTCTAGCCCGTGAAGCAGCTCCAGGATGAAACACCCACCTCCTATTCTGGGCAACTTCAAGGAATAACAATCTGGTTTGTCATTTCAAGTAAACATTTTTGTTCCTTTCCTTTGACATCACTCACAGGTTTTTGTTGCTTTATCTCCTTAGGTTCTGAGCATAAAGATTTATTAATTCCCACTAACAAATTAGAGGAATTTGATTTTAAACACAGTGTGAGAAAACAAACAGAAAACCTGGGAGAGAGAAAATCTGTAAAATACGCACTTTATCTTAAAAAAAAAATAGGAGAAATTGATACACTTTTAACCAGGAAACTGAAAGGTACCTGAACCAGCAGACAAAATACAGGATTTTTTCCCTGTTCTCTTTCGAAGATCAAATTTGTAGCATATTAAACTTCAAATCAATTTTACTACTTACATACTTAATGTAAATTGGTTTTATCCATTGTACTGCTTCATCATCATGCAAACTAGCCGTTTAAAACTGTAATATTAAAATGCTGTCATTTTAGCTTGGGGAAAGCTTATAACATTATATTCAGTAACACTTTTAAATTTTCTCTCAGAAGTTCCTGAACTGAATGAAACCTGGTACCAGCACAGATGACAGCAAAAACACTGGGAACAGACATATGTGCATGGGAGAGCACATAAAGAAAACATTTCCCTATAACTTCAGATACTGCATACCACCTAGGGTGTGAGAGTGCATGCATGTACACACATGCACACACAGAGAGCACGCTGGGGAACTCTCCTCCCCCTGCTCTCATTCAGAACATCTGATTTTCTAATGGCAAGAACAGTTTCTTCACTAAGAACCTCTCTGCCACAGCAGAGCTCGCACCCAGCCTGATTCTCCATTACACTGGGAGAATGAGGTGTAATTTCAGGCAAACTAAAACAAAGTACATATTTAAACCAGTATGAACTGACCTGAAATTGGCATGAATTAACAGCACACAAATGTATGAACAGACATATATGCCGGATTTTGTACACTCACCAGGCCTCCTCACTCATGAGCCACTACTAGTAAGCGCGCTGTCCTTCCTTATGCAGCTCTAAAACCTTCAGAGGCACCCCAATTTTTAGCAGAATTACAAAGCAGTTATCCCGTTTTTCTCTCTCAAGTAAGTACAGCAGCATTCCTGATCCTACTGAGACAGTTTCCTAAAGGTTTCCTGCTTGAAAACCATACATATGCAGTAAGCAAACTACATGTGTGCCCCAGCAGAATAACTGCCCGCATTTACTTAATTTTATGACTCAGTATTAACATGAGCCATTTGACAATAGGCCTTGTTACATGACTAACCAGAAAAGCTGTTCCAGTTTGCTTTGTGCCCAAAAATCAAACTCCAGAGCACTGTAATTTAAAAATCTTGATTAAAAAGTTACTTTTCCACCACAGTTTGGTACTAATCTGTGGAACAACAGCTACGAGGAGATTAAAAACTCATTTGATGTTATCAACAGAACAGTAAATGATAAAGACAAAAGTGCTCTACTATTAGTTTCTAAATCCTAATCTATCAAGATCTTTCAAGACAAAGAATATTTGGAGTATTCGATCCAAGATACTAATCAAAGAGATGAACAATGATACAGTCTTTTCTCAGTGTGATGCTCCGATGCCCAGCATAATTTCCAAGAGCCTTATTTTCATTCACCAGGCAATCTTTGCACCCCAACAGCTTTCTGCTACGTCCTTTATCCTTTCAACCACGTGGGTCTTCAATGGAGGGTTTTCCCTGCCCTACTGGATGACAAAGGGTTAAAAGAGGTTTCCACAGCAGTTGGCTGATTTCATGATGTTCTCCAGCAGCCTGAACAAACAGGAAGCCCGGAAATGAGTGATAATTGTTAAATAAGAGCTCTTAAAACACCTGCTTAGCTCTAGCTCCTAACTATCAAACCATTACAGCGAGTTAAAAACAAAATCCCCCAGAGAGATTTCCACCTGCTTTCCCCATCTCTTTTCTTCACTTATACAATGAGATATTCAGAAACACCCAGTGGATCTGAAAGCACAACCCCCTCCAAAAGCAAGCTGGTGCTCTCAAAGCAATATGGGCACTCACATCCCTTTGCTTTCCAGAACAAACACACATTTTAAGTCAATGTGATGTCTTAAGTTTCCACTCAAAGTTTATTCCAAGCGTGACTGTCTGTACTCCTCTCATGGATAGAAGCTGTATGGCTGGCCATCCACCCTACACAGCGAGGAAGCAGTTTTGCAGGAGCAGGCCATTTTGTAAGGCAATTAAGAGAGAAGGAAAAGACTTTCAGGTCCAAGCTGGAAAGGCGTGGACCTTCCCTGCCATTAGCTTAGTGGGAAGGCTTTCAGCATTGTTAAGGTCAGGAATAGTGGCGGAATCACAATTCTTTAGCTTTTTAAACCACACAAGGTTTTTTTTAAAAAAGACACAAAACACCATGGAAATCCTACACAGAAAAAAAAGCAGCCATTAGTAAAGTATGGTTGCTTTGGCAATGTTTACAGGAGTACAAGCATCAAACAGAAATCATAGCCATTTGGAATACTGCCATGAGTATTACATCTAGCTGTCCTCTTTCTAGGGTAGTGCTTTTTCTGGGAAGGTTATTGATGGCCACAGATAACTGTCTTGCCTCTCATACAAGCACTTTCTAGTCCATTAAAATCCATTACTCTTGAAAGAGAAGATAAATTCTTTATATATTTACATGTCCGTATACATCTTGTTTCCTTATATATACTTCACAAGCCGGTTCTGAGGATTAAGAAGAAAATTCTGCCTCCAAATTCCAAAGAAAAATAGATAAATAAATAGGAAGCTATCAGCTGAAATTTAATTTCCTTTCTTCCCAACAAACAAGCAAAGCTACAGAAACATTAAATGGAACAAAAAGCAGCAGATGATTTCACAAAATGTAAGTAGCTCATGAGACTTGATCTTAAGGAGCTTGTGCTTCTATAAGTCACCTTGGTAACTAGAAGAGTTCAAATCTCTATCCGTTGCCGCTTGCCATGAAGATGAATTATTTACAACATTTCTGGTTTAAAGTTGCATGCCTGTCATTATCTAAAACCTTATCAGCTGATAACTTTTTGATAACCCATATTGAATATTAACTGAATATTCATATTACATTTTCATAATTCAATACCTGATTTAAAAGTTAGATTTTAAAGCAGATGTGTGTTTGAAAAAGAGAATGAAGTGTTACCACAGCAGCTTGGAAACAACTTATTAAGCATTTGTGCTATTAGCCTAAACAGAACTTAAACTGCAGCTCCCATCCTGTTGGCCCTTCCAAAGCTCAACATGAAACCAACACATCCAAGAAGAGTCACCCTTCTCAGAAACTTAAAAGCTGAAAGCACTCTCGGTTTTAATTTCATACATTTCATCCCACACTAAGCAAAAGAAAAGCCACAACTAAAATTTCAAGTTTATACAAAGAGCTCTAATCTAAAACACAGAACAGTATAAAGTTCATAAACTGATTACCAACTGCTTAGTTTCTTTAATAAAATGGGGTTTATTTTAGAAACTATTAAAGTAATGTGTGATTAAGCTAATGCTCTTCCTCTGCAGGACACTGCCTCACAACTGCCTTCCCACCTCAGGACAGGAAGCTCTTTGGGACTCATCTTGTGCCCCAGATCTTGAGGCTTTGACTTCACCCAGCATCTGCAGGCGCTGCTTCACAATTCTGCAAGCAAGTGCTGCTGGTAATGGCCTTTGGCTTTTGCAACAGCAGCGAGTGGCTTTGGGTGGAAGTAGCTGCCCTGCTAGCCACAGAAACCCAGCCATGGCATGGGAGCACTCTCACGTTTGGCACTCACCCCTGAGGTGCAAGCCCTACACTGTGCAGGAAGCACAAAAACCTCTCCTTCCGCACCACCACCCCTCTGTTCCCTCACCTACTGAGCAGGGGTCCCAGCAGCAGCTTGGTGCAACCATGGCTGGTGCTTTGCAGGAGGCTGGGAGCCCACTGCTGACTGTGGGTGCAAGTGGCAAATGCAGAGCTGCACAGCCTAAGCCTACAAGGGACTAGATCAAGAGCTGAATGGGACACAAGGAACTGGCCTTACACCATGAAGGATAGAAGCCTTGATGGAACTCAACAAGTGCCCATGCCAGCTCCCACAAGCACTGACTTTGGGACAGCCTAACCTTCAAACAGGTGGGATAGTTGGCAGGTAGGGACCTGCATCTCACAGTTAATGCTTCTTCCTTCAAAAACCTTCCTCTGGCCAACAAAGGTCATTGCCACACAACAACAGCACTGCAAGCCAGACTTTTAACTACTTCAGCCTAGCTTGTACATCTCTCTGCCCATATTCCTCACAACCAGCTCTACACCAAGCCTCTCTCTGCTTATGGTTTATGTACTCCAGCTACTGAGAATGAAGTGCATGTTGCCAATTAGCCTTGTTAACACCACCTCCCCCAAGAAGCTCCCACTGCTCCATTAAGCCATATTGTTGGATTGTTGGCAGCAGCTGTGGGACCTCTGGCAGCTGGTCAAGGAGTTAGTTCCCCACCTCCTAAGTGCTGTACGGGGCTGACCACCAGTAAGAAATGCTAATGTAGGAAACTTGGACAAAACCCACCAAAATCAGAATCCCCACAAGAAAGCCTGGAAAATCTTCTTGAAAGCCTGAGCAGCCACACAAGCAAGGCTGGAACAGATAAAGAATGCTCCCTAATTAAAACTGGCTAACACTTCTATAATATTATCTGATGTTCTCTACTCTTTTCTGTGTTCTGTCAGGGTTACATGTGGTAAATCAATCATGACAAACACAAATATCTGTACTTTCTTTTATCCACAGCAACTGACGTATTTATATAGATTTGATGCTTCACAGCCACTGCAATATGTCTTAAGTTTTGCTGTTTCAATAAAACATTCTCTGGCTTATTATGTAGCAATAACATTTTTCAACCCAATTTTCATTTCACTGAAGATGTGCCCAGAGAAGGACAAACAGCTTTTAAAACTGCTACAGTCCTGGCTTTTTCAATAATTCCCAATGATTCCTGCTCACGTGAGGCCACATAAACCCCCTGAAAATATAACACCCAAACCACTCTAAAGCACAAAAGGAGTGGACAGCAAACCCCTGCGTCTGTTAGCAGCAGTGTGTGCACCACTGAGTTCGAATACTTTTATTTATTACAGTGCTAATTCATCTCAGGAATTGAGATATCCTGGTTTATTTTATCTATATGGAACTAAATTACTTTTCAATCCCTTCTTTATTTTGCTCTTTAATTTTTATATTAACAACTGACCCGCTTGGGGAACTTCTCAAAAGGTAAAGAAGATGATGGGATGTTCCTGTGCATCAAACTGAATTTTCAGTATTGGACTAACACTGAAAGGGTAAATCTCAGATCAGTCAAACTTATTTCAATAACATTTACAGAAAGACCAAAATGAATACATAAATAAAACCTGCTGCAGTGGGAAATTAGGGGCTCAGAATTATCATGCACTTTCCAACTGTTCTGCATTTTATTCAGGACTTGAAACTGCAGTCATCTTTGATAAAAAAAATCCTAAATTCTTTATTGCCTTTTTTAAATGCCACCCCCATTATGTGAGAATCAGAAGTTTCTGAGGAAATTTGACTGCAGAGGAAGTTTCAACCTCCAAGTTTAGAAAGCTTTTCTAGCTCATGTTAATAAATCCTTCTTATAGGACATGAAAATGACATTATTAATTACCACTCAGAGCCTCGTGACAGAAAGAGGATGGATTGCTATGGCACAGAGAATTCCATAGAAGTCTGTCAGTCTTTGGAAAACCATTATAAAAAAATGGAAGTAGCCTGTGATAATCCAATCCCTGAATATTTCCTACTTTTGTGCTACATGCATCTCTGAATCTTTAACAGAAGATGTTTGCCATGTAGCTGTATGATCTCTGGAGCTCCAGCACTCCATTGTGATCCAGCCACATGGCGCAGGAAGGGCAAATTAGAAGTCTAAATATATCACCTTTCCCAAACAATAACTGCTACTCTTGGAAATCACATCATGAGATAGCATTTCTTGCAATTCACCAAAAGGAAAAAAATGTCCCAGCTGGGCATTCTCAGGGTGACAGGGCTGTTTAACTGGATCAGAAGAGATATCATCCCTAATCCTATCCATCACATTCAAGTCCATCTTCTATCTCCATCAAATACGTATGTTGTAATGACCTAAATGGGGAGAAAGCACAAATAGTATTTAGTTTATAAGGTTCAATTCTGACCTAGCTTTAAGCCCACAAAACGTCAGTGATGTTCATGTGATTTCAGCTGTTGTGGTATAGAAGCAAAAGCTCACGAGCGTTCTTGCAGCAGCACCTACCCCAACTTGGTTCACAGGCGGCTCTCCAGGTCTACCAGAAACAGACCACTAATTTTGCAAAGCAACAGCCAGGCTATAGGGCAAGGTTAACCCCCCCTTGATAACCGATGTTCATTTGTTTTTTAGCTCTGCTTTTAGCACGAGCCTAGAACAGATATTCCTTTTCCATCCTCCACCCCTAGCACTATTCCTCTGCTTGACAGTGCTGTGTTTTTCTTTAGCTGGAAGGGAAAAAACTATTCACACTAGTACTTTTATACAGAGGAGTGCCATCTTACATTAAGTTCCTTACTCTACCGGGCTTCTCTCACAGTATGTCCAGCTCAAGTTTAGAGCTGACAGATGTCTGGCAGGAAGACAGAATTCCATTCAAAACCATCAAACATACCCACTGTTAAATACACGTGGTTCTTACTACCCTAGTAGCGAGTACCCATAGGGAATATTGACAGTCCTAGTTCAGATTCTGCTTACCAAATGCCTGCATCACACAAGTCGTCCTTAAAACATATTACCTGTCACTGGAAATCTCACAGGAAAGGTAAGAAAATAGAGGTTGTGAAGGTTAATCTTATGGTCAGTGGGGTCAATGCAGTGTAACAGCACTAAACGTAGCCTAACCTAAACCAAGCAATATCAGTGAAAGGCAGACTACTGAGAATAAGAACAGAGTAGGTCTTCAGGTCAGAAGGGTGCTCTCTGATTGAAAAGCTGAAGGGTATTTGGTCTACAACAGCTGAGCAAGGACACAAATTAGGACTGGTGAGACAAAGAAAGCTGCTTGCTGGTGGGCACAGAGAAGTCCTTTTAGTTAGGGCAAAATATTTAAGTTAGCTGTTAATGGGCAGGGACCATACATTTGAAAGCACAAAGCTTCTGGGCCCAAAATCTTCTGGAGCCAGCAGCAAAACCAACCCTCTCTGAGTACTTCTGGGAGGTGCAGAAAAGTGAACACCATTTTTTTCTCTGTTAGTTAACACCTGCAAACTGAGGAAATGCTTACTTTACAATCCCTACACCTTTTTTTTTTCCCAGAGGGCGCTCAAAAATCTGCCTTCAAATACTTTTAAAAACCCAACTGTTTCTTTGATAGAATTAGGAAGTTTACATTTAGGAGTTAGAAGTGTTTAATTCCTTCCTGTCCTTCCCATCAATACATTTACCGATTTTAAAGGCCAAATCCTTCCCTTGCTGCTTCATTATTCATAGAAGAGACAGAGGATGCTGCTTGCCATTTATTTCTGCTGAACTACAAATACTGTGCTGGTTTTGAAATACGTCCATGGGAGCAATAATAAGAAGAAGCCAAACGCTGAAAGCTGAAAAATAAGTGAAAGATAAAAGGGCCATTATTCCAAAATCAATAACACTGCTCCCTAAAAGGCGCTCTACACTGAGGTAATCACATTTGCCGTGGTGGAGCCACAGCAGCTGCACCATCCAGGAGGGTTTGCAGATGGGTGCTGGTGCAGGTCAGCACCATACGCAGAAGGAAAAGCAGTTCTGGGGTGAGGGGGCATCAGGGACGAGAGTACACAGCCAGTACCTCCATTCTGTTTGCTCAGTAGCCAAAGTCTGCCTGTACCACACAGCTGAAATCTCCTGGCAGTAACTTTTGGAAAGGTACTCTGCAGGCTTTAAACCTATGGGATCTGAACACGTTCTCTTTGGTAAATTCACCTCTAGCTCTGAATACTTACATCTGAAAACCCCACAGAAACAAGTAATTCACTGGAGTTGAGACTTCCATCAGTTTCTGCCTGGTTTTCATTTACTCTAGATATATTTACAAACTATACTATACTCCCTGTAATAGAAAGCATTACATTTTCTGGAACTAAGAATCCAGTGATTTGTTATTCATGACACCATGATAAACACACCACTAATACCAGGAAAATTACATTTGCAAATTCTGCAGAATCAGGTTTTTGATAACATAACAGTTTCCCAGAATCATCTGAGATGGTAAAAGGGTTCAGCTATTGCTATAGTAATTATTGATCCCATCTAATAGAAAGCCATATGTGCAAACTCCCTGAAATAGTTCCAGAAACAACCTTCATAATGTGTTGGAGTGGAGAAGGGAAAAACAGCTGGCAGGCATTTTCAGCTTTGTCAATGAGGAACAGAGGAACCAAGTCAGAAACAGAGAATTTGAGGGATTTTCTCCATAGGCAGCATTATATGAAGCTTGGCGGATATCTGTGGGGATTCTGTGGGTCTGATTCTGAACCACATCCCATCTGAGATGATATGCCACAGTACACAGCACTGGATCAGCTGGCTCTTTCAAGCACAAGAGTAAGACCATGCTTCATTAAAACCTGCATGTAATTATAGATGCAGAATTATTATGTGCACTCCAAAGTAATCTTGCAAGTACTTGAAAAAATAATCCTTTATAAATAAAGTTTAGCTAGCGCTCATTTTTTAGCTTTATAAGGACAGCAATTCCGCACAGTGAGAAATACCAAACAGACACATCTCAAGAGTTTTGGTTCTTTTTATCAAACATTCATAGCAAGATTTAAATTCCACTTCTAAAGAACAAAATCAGCAGATTTCAGAAAACGTAGTTTACCACTAGTATTGTAGCTCAAGTGCCTTAAATTCAACTGCAAATAACCAAAGGGATCAGGATGAAAAGGACAGCATGTTAACTCATCTAGTATGAAGCTTGAAAATGGATAAACTTAGTTACCTTTGATTATGCTGTTGCTATAATACAGTAGCACCTTTAAAGCTCTAGAAGAACTTTGCAACTTTCAAACCACCAGATAAAACTCAGAGCAAGGGAGGAAAGAAGACCACCACTGGAATTGAAATGAATTTAACTATGCAAAGGCAGATTGGTTTAGAATACTTACCAACAGATGTTGCAATATAATGAACTTCAGAAACCTAGTCCAAAATAGCAAGGAAACCAATAAACACACATACATAATATTAACATAGTCCTGGCTTGCAAACAACACTTCACCTATGGAAATGAACACCCCTCACGGCACTATATATTGTGAACAACATATACTCCTTAAGACCCTGGGTTCAGTATAGATTTTAGATGTACAGAAGCTAGAAAAGCTTCAGGCTGCCTCCCCTCAAACTTCCCTGATCCCAGCACTTCAGTCTTCAGGTTCCTGCTACCTCTGGCTTTTGGAAGTTCTCTCCAACAGACGGACAAGCGCATGGTCTTCAGTTTGCGTATCTCTGTAATCATTATTCTCATACCTTGGAAAAGAGGTTCTGTGACTTCCCATGGAGGGAAGTTTCTGAGATAAGAGTAGAAATTTTAACTGCTTACAGAATACATATGAAGTGGTGGAGACAGTGTTTTGCTGAGTTAATTAAATTTAAGCAACAAGACAAAGCCTGGAACTTTCTGGAAATTACAAAGTAAGCCCGAATAGTCCTTTACCAAGAAAAAAGGCAGAGGGCAAAGAAGTCTTTTACCTTAGTACGGCTCAGAAAACAAGAGAAGGAGGATGTCCAAAAAGACAAAGATGTACAAAAGATGCGTAACATATTATCCCTGAAATTCATTCTTGATAGCATATTTAAATATTGTATGCTTAGCTACAGTATACAGCTCTTTGTGTTTCCAGAATTTAACGTCATAGTGGAATCTATTCACAGTGAATCCCATCATATACTGGATGTTTCCTATTATCCAATTTCCTTTCACTATATTACAGAGAACAAATATCTTGTAGACAGTAAGCTAACTCACCAACATGCATTTGAAGAGATGTGGATGAAGCTTCAAATACATCATATTCTACTAATCAGCACAAAAACCAAAATACACAAATGCATAGCGAATAAGAGAACAGATTTAAAGACATGTAACAAGTTTCCTGTTCTATCCAGTACATTCAGCACTGATCTAAGATAATTTTTCATTCTATTCTCTCAATTCCGACACCAAAGCTCCAGCCTACAAGACTATCAGAATCCAATACTGCAGATTGTCCTTGCAGTTATATTACAATTCCATCTCCAGGCAGGAAGCTAGGAACACTCTCGTCTATGGAGATACTAGTTATCTCCAAGACATAAGATTCAGTCCTGCTTAAACATTTCTCTCCCGTAATCAAAATGTTCTCTGTTGTACTGTTTCTGTTTTACTGAAGTCCTTTCTTGGCACATAGCTTTTCATGGACTTACACAGGAAGTCTTCTTGCCACA
>JBCJKH010038217.1:0-13134 GCA_039877255.1 Loriculus beryllinus | reverse complement strand
TCTATAAATTTAAGACTTATACTACTGTAAATGTGAGGGTAGAATGATGCAATTATCAAAAGTTACCAGTGTTATTAATACTTTGCCTAACTTTGCTTCATTACAATGAATATGCAAGCAAAATTACCAAGTGTACACACAGATATGAACCCTTTACCTTGCTCTGGGTATGTGTTTAAAACTATAGTCATATATCTTTCTAGAAAACTCAGCTGTACAATCATTCTCAAAGTTATTATAACATTAAAAAAACCCACTAAAATATAAAATTAAAATAGCATCTCCAAAAGAACAAGAAACTATAAAAAGTATACAATTTTACTATAATGAAAATAGTAACAAAACATATCAAAAGAAAACATGCAGGTTATAGCATTACAGTCTTTAGAGGAAAAGAAACACTACCCAGTGTCGATGAAACATATCCAGCTGCATCCATTCATTACTCATAGACTTGATTACACTCCACTCTGTTTCAGTAAACTGCCTCTTCATGATGTGAAAGAAATTTGGAATTGAGCTACTACCTGTAAATTTTTCAGAGATAAGTTTACAGAAATTTTATTTATGGAAATTTTAACAAGAGTAATAACTAAAAGCAAATTAATTACCTTATATTATTGCTCTATAAAAAACTGAGAAGAAAAAACATTATGAATAATCTGAATTTATATAGCCTCAAATGATCCTGATGATTTTTCAGGACACTATAAAAAAAACCCACTCCCATAATAGAATTACTGCATTAAAGTGTGAAATGAAAGTAAAAATTATTACGTATTTTCAGCATTCTCTAAAAACCAAAGTATTTAACCAGTACAAACAATATATTAGAAAATTGTATTCAGCTATAAAATCAGCACATACAGTCTTTGACATCTGACGGCTTGATCTAGTGCAATTTTATAGAACAGCATGCTGTTTGTCAAAATTCATCAAGCTATTCTGTCTCCTGCCCATGGCTGCTGAGAAACATAAACTTTTTTAAGCACATGTAGAATACAATATCCCACACTTATCACATGATATTACGTCTTTTGGATTATTCTGGAAGAAAAATGGGGGTAGGGAGATGCCCATAATTACAGTAAGAAAGATATCGAAAACAAACACGAAACACCAAACCTACAAATCCTTGGATTAAATTTAAGCCTCCTCTAAAAACAAGTACGGCTGTGTGGCACTGCAGCAACTCTTCAAGGGCTACACCACTAGTCTAAATTTACTTTGCAGAAGACATGACAGACTGTGTGGTTATATTGATGCATGGTATTTCTACAATATACTGGAACCTATGAACCTTGTTACATGCATGGCTAATCACCCACAGCATTAATCAGCATACAATGCAATACGCCCAATAGGGCTTACAGCTGGCTAAACAGTGGCAGAAAGCCATCTATTTTCTTCAGTAGAGATAATAAAATCTGGATAGAGACAATTCAACATACTGAGACAAAATTTTTCATAGGTTATGCAATGTTCTTATTAAAATGTTGGGTGCATTCAATCCAAAACATAGCCTCCCCTTACAATACCACACTACTCTTAAGAACCCACCATTAAGCAATTGCTTGACAAAGATGCAGATTTTAACCCTAACTCCCCAGCTGATTCTGTGTGTGACTATGGGCAAGGAACTTTCCCTCTTCACATTCATGTTCCCCATCTTAAAACAAGGTAAGAGTATTAACCCTTCTCTACAATGTGGTTGTCTTCTACAGATACCTAAGCACTATATAAAAAACAGGCATTTGCAGCAGTAGTAATTGCTCTGATCAAAAAAATGTCACACTAAAGCACACATTCAGGTTTTTCTGACAATTTCTGTATCATACTGCAAAGTGTAATCTGACATACACAGCACACATGACATGGCAGTGACATTTCAGAGATGCTCTTGATTTCATCTATAGACTAAACTGAAGAAAATGTCTCAAAGACAGGTATTTTGTTGACAGTTGCAGTAGCCAGCTAATGGAATGATCCAGAACAATCTAAGGAGAGAACTAGCCTTACTCTCTGAAGAAAGTGATGATCATCAGCATTTGTTTTGGTATATATTACATATTATATATATATTAGGCCAGCTTGGACAAAGCCTTGCATGGCATGGTTTAGTGTGAGGTGTCTCTGCTTATGGCAAGGGGGCTGGAACTAGATGATCTTAAGGTCCTTTCCAACCCTAACTATTCTATGATTCTATGATGCTAAAGAAGAAAAGCAACCACAATGTCAAGTATATTTTGATACATTACAAAGGCAAACAAAATATCCATCTGCTTACACAATCCAACTTCCCCGAAGCAATGAAAAATAACAAAAAGAAATTATTCACCTTGGAGAAGGGTCAGTATCTTTCATCTCTGAGTTTATATGGCCAATTTTATGAAAAAGTAACTATGCTGAGACCTGCTCCAAACAACTTGCTTCCTTATTTTTCTCTTTCTCAAGTATTTAAGACAGCAGTGGTGAACCACCAGCCTCTCCAAGGGCTTCAAACTGCAGAACATTTAAGAATGTCCTAATGTGCTTTTTCTCCTCCATTATTTTCAGAGTTCTCCTCTTTCAATAACCCAAAGAAGACTATCCAAACTACACGACCTTCAGCATCTAGAGACTCTTGCATTATCAGCCCTTCTGCCATCCAAACCTTATCACACATAGTGACTACACTCAACATTGTTTAGTATACCAAATGTATATTCAAAACCATTCTGTCTTTTCACTCCTTACTTACCTCCTTTTTGTCCTAGGTTTCTTCAACTGTCCAGCTACCCTCCTTGATAGTTATATTGAAATTTGCACACGACTTTCCCTCACACTCTAGCCATCTGTTACACCACTCCTCTGAAAAACTGCAGAAATGCCCTCCCTTCTCATTTTCTTCTTAATACAGCACAGTTGCTTCTCTCTGAGGAATGGATTAGAGGAGTCAGGACTACTAGTCACCACAAATTTCAAGCAGTACAGCAGCCTGCTTGGTCCATTTCCTCATATTTGCTTCAGTATCAAAGACAGAATCACAGAATTATGGAAAAAATTAGGTTGGAAAGGACGTCTGGAGACGACCTGGTCCAACCTTCTGTTGAAATCAGAGCCTTATGTCAGGTTATCCAGAGGGCTGTCAAGCAGAGACTTCACCCCTCCTCTGGACAATTTACTACAGTGTTTTGTTGTTCTCACAGTGAGAAATTGTTCTAATGTGGATTATGCACAGTATAGTCTACAGATGATCAGCTGAGGCACAGGGCAAGACCAGGGTCCTTCAGTGGGCAACTAAACTTCCTATTCTGATAATACCTTTCAAAGACCTTTTTAACAATTTTTCCTGCTGTTTATTGCCTACTCTGTAAAATTTAAGTGAAGAAAGAAAAGATATGCGTTAATATTTTAATGATTTTTGTGAAGCCACAATGTTTTCTACAAGGAACATACAAAGATCAGAATACAGAAGAAACTAGAATGCAACTTGGAACTCTGATAGGAAATAAAGGCAAGACAAAGAAGTATTTATAAGGGTTATCGACCAGACTAATTATTCTTAAAAAGTATTTTTAAAAGATGTTTCAGATGATCTTCCTCAAGACTTGCAAAGTATTCACCACAAAAATGATACAATATAATAAACATAGCCATGTTTTGGGTTTACTTTTGTTAACTAACTAAAAATGAACTTATTATCAGCACTTCACAGTGTGGTAGTTTCTTCTTCTCTACAGGATGATACCAATTTTCTTAGAGAAATTTGGCTGCAGTGTACACGTACGTATTTATGCAAGTGGAGTTCTGGTACATAAATGCTCTAAGAGCAAATTCAAAGAAAATTCTCTAAAAAAAGAAAAAAATTAATTATGAGCAGGACAAAGCATGATAAAATTATTTCAATAAAAACATGAAAAAAAGATTCTCTGAAGGAACAAATGCTTTTACTGTGGTGAACACACAATCCAAATACTTCCAGAAATACTTTGTCTTTACATTGTCAATGATCAATGATAAAGTCAGGAACTCATTGAAACTTACACAATTGTACTACTGCTTCTTATTTAACTCGCAATGGTAAAGAAAAAAGATTAATTTAAGATATGCCTACACAGGTTGTAGAAAACTGCACATCTGATCTGTCTGTGCTTCTGAACATCTACACGCTAACAAGCTGCAGAGCAGATGCCACACAGCTGGGTACACACAGTACCAATCCAGCACTTCTTTCCCAATGTTTAGTGTTATTCCAAGAAACATTTAAATACTGAGCCAAAAAATTAGCAGGGGATACAACTATGTGGTAAAATGTAATTGAAACACTCAAAACTGCATTGCAAATATTCCTGCCTGTAAACCATTTCACAGCTTCTGAAAAATCAGAATTTAGATTCTAATTCCAATAAATCCAATATACTTACAGTAATCTTGCCCATCTCAGTGGCAAAGTGAGATTCCTGTAACACAATGTACGTATTTCAGAAAAAATATATTTATGTATGCAAATTACTCATTTAAATTGGTGAGAACCAGGAAGTTGCACAATATTTATCTGACTGAGCATCTGACTAGGTGGGGGTTCATCACTGAAATGGAATAAACTAAATTTTGAGATTTTAGGAATACATAAGAGATAAGATATGCTTTCATATGAGATTTAAAAAATAAGCAGAGTTGGTAGCACAGAAAAACAGGAATCTTGTACCACAACTGGCTTATGATTAATGTGAAATGATACATACCCCCATTAACTATTAAAACTCTTTGAAAAAACATTCACCTTTTGCTTCTTTCTTTAAGAGAATAAAAATTGTGATGGAAGTAGATGTAAGAAAATATTGGATAATTTTTTTTTAAAAAATGGCGTTTAATTGATAGTTTAGATTCTATAGGGAATTGAGACAGTGCATTTCAGCACACAGAAAAAACCAAGCCAATGGCATGGAGGTTATTAGTGACAAAGGGTGGGACGGTAGGGAGGAGATTTTTGAATTAAACATGAAATCAAACTTGCCTGGATTGAGGGGATTAAAGAGAATAAGCTACATGGTGACTGAGAGTTTTCTTGCTTTCAGAGTTATTGTACTGACTACTGTAAGTATTCTATCAAAAATCTACCAATATCTCTTTTTGTAATTAGCCTCTATTAATACCTTAAAAATAAGATTTTTATTTAGTATAGATGCCTAATCATAAAAATGTTTGGTTTTTTTTTAAATAAAGGTGCTTTTCCTTTTCAGAAATGCATACATCTGTTCAGTCATCAACCAAATAACTTCACTATAAACCTTATGAAAATCTACGTTAACAACTATGAATTTTTAATGTGGCGATTCCTGCAACTGTCAACTTTAAAATTACTTTCAATGCTTTGTATAGATACTTCTTATTCGCATATATCACTTAATTTCCTAACTTACAGTTAATATACCGTTCAAAATGTACATAGCTTCTTTTGAAGAAAAACTGGGAAACTAACTTTAATTCTTTTTAATACTCACCAGAACTATATTGCCTTTTCCCTCATTGGAAAATACATTTTCATTTCTGTATGTTTTTATAGTTCATTCCTCACCTTTACACAAACTTGTGCATTCTTTCTTCTTGCATTTGTTCACAATAGATAATATTTTGGAAGCATTTTTCTAGTCTACTGTAAACTCCACACTTGAAAATTTTTTGTTACAGAGCATGACATCCTTTAAATATTGGAAGCAGTTTTTGGGTTTACATTGGATCATCTTGCTGAAAAGCAAGACAGTCAACTAGAAAACTCTAGTAAATTTAACCAAAATGTACTGCAGCGTCTTTTCATAACATTCAATTAACTGACAAGAATTTGTCCCAGTATCTGACTGCCTAACAAATACAAACCTGTACGTTCATTCACATTAGAACAAAACTGACTGGATGGTTTAGCTGTTCAATGGCCTAACTTTAAAAGTCCTTTTTCCCTAGAATATGCAGAGCTCTGCCTCCTTCCCATAACATTCAGTAACTTGCTTCTTATGGAATAGCACCCATAGAGGAAAGGCATCCAGCAAATCTCTGACCAGTTAGTGTATAAATTAGTTTGATATTCACAAGGTACAGGTTTTGTCCTTGAGGCCAGGATATATTTTCAATGATTATTCTTTAATGTACAGACACTTACGCCTCACATTCCATCACATCATCATGCAGACTTGAAACCAGAGTAGTTCATGGAAAAAAAAAAGTAAAACTAACACAGTTGTGAAGACAACTGATTTCTTACCTACACAGTGGTACTATTCCCTGCTAATACCTTTATACTGATGTTTTGCTTACAGTGTTACAAACATCAGGTCAATCATAAGTCAGATTTAGTAATACAATGTGTACTTAACAAAGGTAGTAATTTTCCTGTTGTACCTGAAGTTATCAAAACCATTATATACCTTATATTATATATATATATATATAAATATAATGAGAAGAGTAGATGACTGACTTTTCTCACTTAAGTTTTTACCAGTTTTACAGTGTACAAATTGTTTCAGTCAGATTATATAGTGACATACATCTAAAACTACGCATACGGAAAGCTAAAAGCTATTACTGGCAGTTCATTGATCAACTAAAGCCACGGAAAAAAAAGAAACCTAAATCCCAGAATGTTAACAGACTCCGATTGCTTGAACTGCATGAAAGAAGCAGGTCAGTGATCAAGAACTAATATCTAATCAATATATATCAATTTACTTTCGGATGGCAAATTGGTGAAGCGACAATATGAAACGTGCTACTGAAGCAAAATGAGCTACTGAAGTATGAACAGATCAATCTACTTAATGATGTGAAACATAAGCTAGCTATAAAGCCTGCAAACTAACAAACTGTACAGGATTAATATGTTTTGAGTCCCAGACTCTTGGGCTGACAGTCCTTTTGCTGTAGGACACAAGCCATATTTTATAATGTTTTACTATCTCTAAGGGAAAACAAAGTAAACTAATACAGAGAAAACATTTTTTTCTGCAACAGATGCCCAAATCCTAACTGTTTATTAATACCAATGAATGGTACAGATGTTTAGAAACTGACAAGACAAATAATTAGCTAGATAAATTACTCTCTTAGAAGAAACAGACAGAACAAAGCATGTTTTTTGAATCTATTATCTCACACAGCTTTAGTGTGAATTGGAAATTGGATTTTCATTCTGTGCCCCCAACACTTCCAGCCACCATCCCACAATTCTTCCAACATCCATCCTTGCCATTTAACGACTGATGATATGGTCTTTCTTGGCATACCTCAGAGAAGCAGCATTAACTTTAAAGTCTCAGAAGATGTTGAGCAATTCGTTGAATTTGTTGAGCAATTTGTTGAATTGCCCAACATCTCCCAGACTGTAAAAATTGAAAAGTCATAAAGAGACTAACATAATTTGATAATGTTTGATATTTAGTCTGCAGTTAGAATTTATAAATCTCTGCAATACTAGAGAAACTGCTAAGGTTTCAATCACATTACTGTGATTTGTGATGCATAGCTACACAACCTGCCCTGATAGTCAATGTTAAACAAAAGAGAGTAAAGAATCAGAATGGATTACACAGATCTACCTCCAAAATTGAATTAGAGAAATCACAGTTTTGACAAAGAAAAGTCACAAGCTATTAACTGGATACCTCACACCTGATCAATTTACAGAGAGGTAGTATATGGTCTGAAATAGGTATTTGCTTTTTGTCACTGTTCTGAATCTAAAAAAAAAGTCAGATCTTCTCAAATTTTGTTCAGACTCCAGCATACTCTTATATGTTCTATCTCAAACATTTAACTGTAATATATACTTGCCATTGAAGAGCTTACTGACACCATCACACCTGCATGCAATGGCATGGTTTTAGCTTGCTTTAGAGAAAAACATATTTAAAATACACGAGGTCTAATCACTAAGATGATTCAGGAACCTTGAGCCCCTTTGATGAAATGTACTTAGTTATAACTGAACAGTAACAGCAAAAAATATAATGAGCAGTAACAAAATAAGAAACCCTTTCTTAATTTGCCTACATGAACGGCTATACCTTTTACTTGCTTAAGCTCTTCCCAAGACATTGTATGACCACATCTAGCAGAGCTTAAAACAGCCACAGAATTTCTGCAAAGGGGTAAATTACCCCACGGAAATGGCATTTTAATCAGTTTTTCATTACAGAATATATGAAACAGTTAAAGCGTGCCATTTTGTCAGAGCAGCAGGAACTCCCTCTCAACATTCACTGAGATTACAATGCATCACACTAAAAATAAACACATAACCCCAAAATCTAAATAAATATCAAAAAAGATTCTTTTTTATAAAGCCATTATGGTTGTGAGTTGTGAGAACACAACTACAGATGTTAAAAAAAAAAAGTTTTTTGACTTGCTCAAACATGCTCAGATCCCTTCAAAGGCAACAGCCATTTAGGAACAGAAAACGTTTTAATGGAGCTAAATGATCTTCTGTTGCTCTTTAAAATTACAACAAAACCCTCAAGATGTTGCTATCTATAGCCTTACAGATGTTGCCATCTATAGCCTTACACTACAGTAGTAGTATCAAGCCACCAGATCTCAAACACTTTATGAAACAAATTACTAGAGGACCTTTCTGCAAAGAAATATTATATTGACTGACACCTCTGACAATTAATCCTTTGCTTAAAAATAAATATTTTAAAGAAAATCTACCATTTCATATCACCTACTATTCCCAGAAAGAAGACAAGCAAAACCCCATTACTATGAGGATGACCATCCAATGTCAAAACTGGATCACTTCATTAACTTTGTTCAATGAACTTTCACACTATACAACATATGTGTGTGTGCATATATACGTGTATATATACACGTGATCTGCATATATATACATATGCATACATATATTCAGTGTTGCTGTTAGACGCATAGTCAGAAATTCCAGCAGAATGCGAATGACGCCCAGCTTCTATCTTTGTATTGAATCAGATACACTGCAAACTAACATTATCCTCATGGTATCACTAATGGTTGCTACTGAACAATAAAAGTATTAAGATAATAGTAGGAGGAAAGGGTAGGTACTCTAATGAAAATGTGATTACATGAGAGTATTCCCATCTCTAAGAAACTAGTACCACTGCAGAACCTTGGGGTGCATGGAGATCTACTTGGTACTTGGTATACAATGTTATATTGGACAAAAAAGGGGAGGGAGAGGGAGCCGAGAAATGTCAGTGCTCAGTAACTAAGTAATCTTTACCTTCCACATGAATTTGACTACATGATTCACAGTTCCTAACACCTCCTTGCTTTGACTAATGCAATTTCCCCACTCCTCTTCCCCCCTGCAGGAAGCTGTGACCTTAGAAAACAAAAGCTGATTCAAACTGCGATGGTTTCTCTGAAAGAGTCCAATGATAGGCCTTTTTTTCTAAATTAGGTGTTGGTGTGGAACTGGTCCTCAGTATTGACACACACACTCTCGGACTATGTTCTTCCACATCACGATATCCTGCTGCAGTAATGAAGCCACCAAACAACTGAGCTCCTTGCGATGGCCAAAGTCAGGGCACTGTGCAAAAGTCTGTCCCAGAATATGAATCTCACAGCCAAATGCTGTAAATATGTCCCTTATTTTCACACTTAAAACATCCTCACTTCTGTGTATAGACTGCCCCTCCTTTCCCTTTCAAAATGAAGTCCAAAAAACTCTGCAAGATGACATAAGTATCAGTGTCTTATCTAATGACAGTAGCCATGTAAGAACATGCTTTACAAAAACCCTTGTAAAGCCATTTGTCAGCAGCTGAAAGACACACAGAGAAGACAGCGGTCAGCTAGTAATTCAGCATGCTGTCCTCACACATCCTTCTCCCCATCAACACACAAGTCAATTGTTGCATAGCTCCAGATCAGCCACTGCAAGAGCTTTTACCCAGCTAACAGGATATGTAAGAAGAAATGCCAGAGGCAGATTAATATATTGTAACTGACAAAAGCAAAGCATTGCCTGTAACTGAAAACCTGATGAACTTCAATTGTCCATTGACCTGTATCAGTTGTATCTACTTTTGTAGATACCATCTCCAAGTGTTTGCTATGTTTTTACTATGTTCTATTAAATAGGGTTTTGCTAGAAAGAAGATCCATGTATTCAATAGAAATTCCAACAATTTTAAGGGACAGGAAAACTATATAGGGAATGGAACAATATTTTAATGCACTAGAAGACTGGATTTTTCATCAAAATGCAACACAGCACATAACTCCTAAAAATTACAGCACCAGCCAGATATAAGGCAAAACCCCAGTTACTTATAGAAGTAACAGAAGTCTCCTGGTACAAAAATTTCCTGAAAACCTGACATGACAACCTCACCTTAAGTAAGGAAAATACAAAAATACCTTCTTAAAAATCAGAAATTTTCTTTGAAAGGAAATGCATCAGGAAAATACAGTTGAGGGGTGGATTTTTTTGGTTTTGTTTTGTTTTGGTTTTTTACAGGGTTTTTTTCTTCTCTTTTTTTTGCATTTCTGAGGGGATACGTTAAAACATTTAATGCATATTTCTACCACTTCAAAAGGCAGACTAAAAATCTGCAGATCTCTAAAACATTGCCTTCCAACCTCAAAACTAACAAGAGCTCCAAACTGTAATTCTTGCACAGACAACATCCAAACAAGCCTTTGACAACACAGAGTAAAGACAGCTGCTATTTTCTAGCTTTGCAACAACTCTATCTGTAGATCTGAAGCTATTGGAAATGGGCAGTGTTAGCGAAAGACTCTTCAAAAAGCAAATTCCTAATATGTACAGAAAAATTACTTCATTTGGGGCCTCCTGACACACTCTTTCTGCTAGACTTCCTTAATTTGGAAAGCCAAAGCTGACTGTAATTAGTGTGGGCTGAGAAGTGCCCTTAGTTCAATTTAAAAAAAAGCTCAACAAACAAACAACAAAAAAAACCAACAAGCAAAGAAAAAAACCCCCATCAACCCCCCCAAAAAAAACCCAAAACCAAACCCCCAAACAAACAAACAAACAAAAAAAAAAAAAAAAAAACAAACAGAAACTTAATTCTCTTTTGCCTCTCATTCTGAATGCATAACTTCATTTCCCAAAAGACCAATTAAGGAATAAACTGTGATTATTGTAAATTCAGTGTGCAGAAGGATATTTCAGGAAAACAAAAAAACAACAAAACCACTCCCAACCAACCAAAAGAAATCCAAAACCCAGAGAAGCATTCTTATAGTTTCCTTTTGTTCTACCTCTTATTTTTACTAAAAGCTCGTACTTCAAGTTGGTTTTTTTGCTTTCTTTATTGTTGATTTATCCCTCATTTTAAACATATTTATTCACCAGAAGATCTCGTTCACTGTTCTACATTTTGCTATCAGTTTCTGTTTTAATCCCAATGAGTTTATGTTTTCCTATTAAAAAACAATCATCAAAAGCCTATTTCATCTGAAAGAGAAGATTCAATCACAGTATCAAATTTTCCTTTCACGGTTTATCAAGCATTGATATTTAATCAATTACCAGAATGTGCCAGTATTTTTACAAATGTGACACAATTCCAGCTTAAAACAGTGTTATAATTGTGAGTAAATAAAGCACAATAATGAAACTGCTATACAATGTGTATTCTTTAAGAGCATGATTAAGATGGCTGTTTCTCCCCATTTTTGAGTAGAAGAACAAAGAAATTCCTTCCTGTTCACTCAGTGTAAGGGCGTATAACCACTATGATTTGTTAGTTTAACAAGGAAATTAGTTAGATGCTCTAACAATATTTAACATCTAAAAATGATGTTTTCCTCTTTATAAATTCTGACTTCCATAATTAATTAAAAGTAACATTTAACCTAAATCCTTTGTTAGTTTCTTCATCCCAAAAACCTGCATCTACATAGCTAAAGCTGCACCACTACCTAATAATTTGGCAATTATCTCTTGCCGTAGAAGATTAGATACTGATTGCTGCTAAGAGATTCACTGAAATACACCAGTAA
Source organism: Loriculus beryllinus (assembly GCA_039877255.1). NCBI lineage: Eukaryota > Metazoa > Chordata > Aves > Psittaciformes > Psittacidae > Loriculus > Loriculus beryllinus. Next base: position 1,134 of record JBCJKH010038217.1, on the reverse strand, counting down.
AACCAAAGCAAATTAAAACTTTGCATAAGGTGAAGTTAAGGCAATATAAGGACAAAAGCACCACAAAGAATAATCTCTTTTAGCATTTCTTTCTAGCTTAAGAAATTCTTATTGCAAAAAACCAAAAAGTATCAATTAAAAAAAGTTCAAAAAAGCTCAAAAAAGTTCAAAAAAGCTCAAAAAACCTTGAACATGGCTGCTAAATAAAAGGCATGCCAAATATCTTGATTATGATGTAGGTGTTCCTATGTCTTAAGTTTAGTTTATGACTACCAAAAAGAAATGCACAAAGTTTATAACTACCTAGAGAGAGAGAGAGAGCTTTCCTCCAGTAGCTAGACTGAAACATGGTATTTAGCTTATTCACGTGGGACTTGGATACTCTGATTCATGTGTGACAACTCTCTGAAGATCTCTTATCTTTTATTATCTCACCCCAATGATGAAATAATAAGAATAAAAAGAAAAAACTGCATCAAGTTCTGTTTATATTTCTTTGCCTCAGGAAAAAAAACCCAAAAAAACCCAAAACATCAAACAAGCAAACCAAAAAACCCCACAAACAAAACCCAAAACCGAAACAAATATTTTTCAGACAAGCCACTGTTTGTACATGATAACCTACTTTCTTAAAAAAGCATCCTGGGAACTATTTTTAGATCAAATTAATTTTCTGTAAAATTCACATGCAGAAAGTTTACCCTTTTGTGTATTTTAATAAGCAAACCTAGCATAAACCCAAAAGTTTCATGAGAAAAGCTAATTTTATTACATGTCAAGTATTTAATTCTGGAATTACACAGAGTTTGGAGATGACTGGATGAAAGCAACTGTAATGCAATAGGTAAGAAAGATTGCAGGCTGATTATGAAAGATCAGGAATGAACTGTTGATTTAATTGCTTTTCTAACTCCATCTAAGTTAAAAAAATGCATTACTGTAAAGAAATTCACTCTTGAACTTAAGACCTAAGTTTTGGGGTTTTTTTTTAAATTCTCACAGCAATCTTTATTAAGCTATAATTATATCCCAAGTCTCTAAAAATGTCCTCCCTTACAGAGTTTAAGTGACTGGCAAATCAGCATCCCACACACCATTCAAACCAACTTGACAGGTTGCAAAATTGCTTGTCCG
>JBCJKH010038214.1:0-19926 GCA_039877255.1 Loriculus beryllinus | reverse complement strand
AGTGACAGGACAAGGGGTAATGGGTTAAAGCTTAAACAGGGAAGGTTTAGATTGGATATAAGGAAGAAATTCTTTACGGTTAGGGTGATGAAGCCCTGGAATGGGTTGCCCAAGGAAGTTGTGAGTGCTCCATCCCTGCCAGTGTTCAAGGCCGGGTTGGACAGAGCCTTGGGTGCCATGGTTTAGTGTGAGGTGACTCTGTCCATGGCAGGGGGGTTGGAACTGGATGATCTTAAGATCCTTTCCAAGCCTAACGATTCTGTGAGTCTATGTAACATAGCAAGAGTGCTAAACAGCTTTCTCTCTCAGCTCAACAGGGCAGTACTTTGCCTCTGAATTTTCCTACCCTGCCTGAAAAACACTCCTGTGTTGCAAAGCCTCTGTGTTTCTGATAAGTAATGCGTATAGCTTTGTACAATGATAAGAGAAGTTAGGTTTGAGGGTTAAAGGTTTTGAGCAACAAGGAAGAGCCATCTTATTTTTAAACATAAAACTCTGAAGCTCATGTTCTTAATTCTGCCTGTTCTTATACCATAGGGAAGTTTTGTTGGCTAGAGAAATCATCCACCTTGGTTGAAGATTTAAAATACTTTTATGCTGGTTTTAATACTTGTCATGAGTTTCTGCAGTTCTGCTCAACTTGTTAAATACAGACTTGACAAACAGTACTGACGAAGCATTTGTCAACTCTTACCTTACAGCAAAGTGAAAGGCCATTAGTGATTCAAATTGTGGGTTTCTAGTCTCAAACTACTGAGTAAATGACTTGATGAACATCAAAACAACCTATGCTGCTGAAGATCCTTTCTTTTCACTAGCACTTCTAGCACAGCAGTCTAATAAATGAGGAGTCTGCTCCTCTCCTTTGGATCTCTTGATAATATATATATTCAATTAAGTCCGAAAGCTCATAAGCTTTGGTACTATTGGTCACCACAGTCCTAAAATACAAAGATGCACTGTAGAGGAGGATCGGCAAATGAGATTTGGTTCACTGGATCCCTGATACATGGCTGGGTACGCCAATTATACTGGCACTGAGTAATTCATCATAAGGGAATTGAATAACCTAAATAGCAACTCAAGATCCTAACTTAGGTGACTAATCTTGAATCTTCTGTTTCCTGGGCAAATTGGACATTGATGCAATTCTCCTGAAATTAATGGTATCAGTTATTAGGGGTGGCTGCCGGCCCAGTGATTCAGCTGGATTTGATCTGAAATGTCTGTGAAAATGAAGCTCTCAAAAAGCATTTCTTTTAAGACAGACATCATTATGTCACCTACTAAAACTAAGAAATAGCACCCACACATCTCTGCAATAAATAATGATGAGTTCTTCCTTTCAAGCCATCTCATTGTAAGAAAAACTTCCAGCCAGGCCAAGCAGGAAATACTTGACCAGAAACATACATCTTATGCTGAAGTCTGGGAGCCTCTTTCCAAGTGGAATCAATTCTGCTGCTCAAACCTTTCAGCTACTCAAGAGTGAATATGTAAGCTAAATCATCAGGAGTGAGCAATGGCAATTTAACATGTACTGTAGTAAGTAATAATCACCAACCACCACGAAAAATCCAATTCAGAAGGTTTTAATTTGATCTATAATGTTTCCCAGCTGCCCATTACATTGAAACCTCTCCAGCATTTCACAGAAGAATGTTTTCTCTTGTCCGTATTGAAAAAAATTCTCAACAATTAAAAATAATAATAAAAAAATCTGGACATATTCTGCCTGAGAGATTTTATTATTTTTTTTTTCCACAGCAGCAGCAACAATTTCCCAACCCCTCAACCTAGGTAACTTGTTAATTTTGATTCTTTCACTGTGACTAGGAGGACAGAGGCTCAGCAAACTGACTTCACTATGTTTTTCAATCACTGCAGAAAAAATATTAGTAAAAAAACCAGGACAGGTTAAATGTTGGTTCTCAAATAGAAGAGAAACGAGATAATAAAATACCTCAGACTAAACATTTACACAACGTCTGTTTGGGCTGGAGTGTACAGGCATTCGAGTTCTTTGGATTTCTGGTGCAGTTTTAAGCTATAGCAAAGTGTTTGGCTCAACTGCGAACAACACCAGTTTATCCAGCGGGCTGCGGGCATCCTTCCATCATTTGAAGATTCACATTGTCTGAACAAACAGAAAAAAATGTGGAAAAGAAGCTGAAGAATGTCAATGCAGCAAAGAGAATGAAGTTGGCTTTTGTGCTAGCTGGACACCAGAATAGCACATTTCCCATCACACCTACTACACAGCCTGAGCAATATGCTTTTCCTGTGAAACGCATGTTCATCTGCTAAACAATTTGGTCTGAGACATCTGCGTTTGGAGGTTATAAGGGCTATCAGAAGGGTCTAACATAGGTCAAATGGCTAAATTGCTTCCTCACATTTTAGCTGGACTAATAGCAAAATAATTTTAATGACATGAAGTATCCGTGTGAATTTCAGGCTACACACTACACCAGCTTTTTGTCTGGAAAGCTAAACAATATCGGAACTTTAAAATCCCACAAAGATCTACTGTTTACTGAAAGCTAGTTCCGGATTTCATAGCAATATGTGCAAAATTAAATGTTTTCCTATTGATGGAGGGGAGGAAAAAAGCCAAAAAGTCCTTTTCTGTCCTCAGCCCAGATATGTCAAAATTTTACCCTGCATCAGCAGTAGGGCAGTTCCCCTCTTCACCCTCCCTCCCTTGCCAGCTCTGGAGGTGTTCCTCAGCTTCCAGAGACAATGCCAGCTCAGAGGACAGGAGGAGAGAGATTAACATAGGAATTATGATATTCTCTCTAATACAGTACCTAGTGGACTCCCCACTGACAGCAGAGGCAGGTGCAGAACGAATGTGGGAGGGGAGCAGCTGTGCCCAGCCCTGGTCTCCCTTCCACAGCACTGTGCCTTCCCTTGGCCTTAATGCCCTGAGATGTTGAGAAAAAACTGCTTGGGGTACAGGTCTGCTTCTATTGCTGAACCAGACCTAGGCTAAGATGGATGTACAGCCCTGGGGAGTCTTACCTCAACATGAAGTCAAGATTTTGCTGTACGTGGCATCATTTCGCTGCCATTACCAGCTTCCTTCACCAGTTTGGAAAGTTTACTGTGTCCATTGGAACAGACCTGCTGATGAATGGGGCCTGGGATCTGGATGCCTGTACATAGGCTGGCACCACTGGGCCCTACACTAGGGCTGCAAAGCATTACCTCAAAAATGTGATAAGTGGTTAAAGCAGAACTGTCAGGAAAAGACTAAAGCAGTTGGGTCTACATTGTCAAAACCCCAATGTTACCTTGCTGAAAATAATTAAAATCAACACACTTCCATGAGGCTGTTGGGAAATGGAGATTTCACAGACTGAGCAGAGAGCTGTTTATGTTGCCTGAGAGTACTGCAGGGAAATCACGAATGAGCGTAAGGAAATACAGACAAGGCAGATCTTACTGAAAGAAACCTTAGCTCTAATGCCTCTTACAATAATAGTTGCAAAGTAAAGCGTGGATGATTGGATACCTCATTTTCCTTAAAGGATAGTGAGGTATAATATAGAAAATCATCAAGACACTGTGTGCCCTAGTATCAGTAAGTTAGTGTCACATCCCGCTCTCTGTGGATGAGGTGCGACAGGGAAAAAGAGTGCTCACTGACACACAGTCCTCCGTGGCCTGAAGTTGATGGAACTCCTCAAGACTATTTCTCTTCCTGGATAGCTGTTTATTTTGCATAGAATAGCGCTTCCTGGTAAAAATAACGATAATTTCCTAAAAATAGGTGTAGTGTGAAACAAAATCCTACTGTTTCACATTTTGGTCAGACATTTCAGCTGCTTTCATCACATACTGAACACACTTGTCAACAAGTTGAACGTAGCATTAAAAGAACATTCAGTTACTAACACTTCCCTGCAATAATTGTTTTTAGTATAAGCTTTAAATACGGTATGTACTGACCAAATTCCTGTTTTGTATTCTTACATTCCCCCTGAATTTTCACTTGCATATACTATTACTCCTTCTGTGCTCTCCTAACCCATTTGTAGACGTTATTGTTTGCCATTTTACAACTGCTGTGTTTCACCTCAGAATTGGCTGCATTTCAGTTGTGGTTACTCGTTGCATCTAGTTTATCAGTCTCTGAAGCACTATGGAAAGAAAGGTGTTAAAAGGAATAAAAATTATTATAAAATTACTATTATTATTTTTGGTGAACACAACTTTACAACCTTCTAAAGAGAATCATGATCTAAAAAATATTGAGAGATTTATAAGCTTAATGAAGTCTATTCACCATTTCTGTCCACATTGAGAAGAATGGAAACATTCGTTTTATGAGAATGTTTGCTGTCCCTGCACATCAGCCCCAAGAGATGCACAGTTGCGGCCAAGAAAGGTGTTGGCTACTGAAGAATGGCTCTTGAAAACCTGATGTCCCTGGTGACCAGCACCCTGGACCCTAGACATGCAGATCACTGGAAGAAGTGGCAAGTGATTGCAGTGGGGGACTCCCTGCTGCTGAGGCAGAGGCATCTCATCGGCCAACCCACCCACTTGTCTAGAGAGGTTTGTTGTCTGCCAGGGGCTCTAATCAGACATGACATGGAAAGACTACCAAGGCTTGTCAGCAAGGCTGTGGGGTCTACTTCCCTGGAGATAACAGCCACCTGGACAGAATCCTGAGTAATGTGCTGTAGGTGACCCTGCAGGGAAGTTGGATTAGATGATCCCCAGTGGTGCTTCCAACCTCAACCATTCTGTGATACTGTGAGCAAACCATTAGATTTTTATTGTGACTGCGTCTTCTGCCACACCAGCAACTCAAGTATATGCAATACAAAGCACCTAAAAACAGTGTCAGACAAGTCAAAACGTAACAAAACTTACTCAAATTCAGCTTGGAAAAGCCAAGGTTTGACAAAAGAACCAAACTTTCCACATCTCTCTGCTGCTAAAATATTCAGCCTGTATTCTGCTTCGTACAGATTCCTCCAGATTGCAGCAAAGGCCATTTTCCAAAGTGATAACAATTCAGCCCGTAAAGGGAAGTACTTGGAGAAAGTTTACATTCTAACAAGTTAACAGATTGGTAGATAAACCTGAAACTACTGCCATTGGACAACTGACCTCCCAACATTAGGGACTGGTATCTCCTTTGCTTCGCCAACTAGCTTAAACTCCTATCTGCTTTGGATCATATTCCCTGTTAAAAGCAATGCTGTTTTTCAACCTATATTAGAATCAATCCCTGTCAGCTGTTCAGCTCATATATATCCCTTTTCAGCCTGTGATGCTGACTGTTCCTTGACTTGCCCTTCTGGGGGCAGAGGACAGCTGTGTCTCACCTCCTTGGCCAGCACTAGTGAATTGGGCAGTAGTCATGTGGGTACTTTAGTACTCTGAAAACTTGCACATTGTTGACTAAGACTACGGGAGGCCTGAATTTATCACTCATCAAAATCCTCACTAATGATCAGGTAAGCTTGTGTTAACTTGAATCTTTCCCTTAATTATGCATCCAAAACATCAGAAACAACCCTAGAGGCCCTCAGGAAATCAACTTTATAACAATTCTCTCACTGCAAATGTATAGACAGTTTTAGGACAGATGAGTGGGTAGTGACAGTAAATGACAGTAGCACGAATGGAGGTGGTGCTTGAAGAGATGCCACTGGCTTCTTTATTGGCAGTCAAACTGCAGCGGTTTTGATGCTAACAGCATCTTCTTTGCAATCCTAATTCAAGCCAAAACTTCAGAGTAAGCTGACAAACTTTGGTTCCTAGGCTGAATTTTCCTTATAGGTGTCTGGTGTCTTTTGGAAAGTAGGAACTAGTAGCTTAGTAAGCAGTACTCTTGGGATATGGGAGAGATAATAAAGTTTTACAAGTCAATAAAGAAGTATCAGCAGATCTAGTTTTACAAGACATAGCAGTACGGTTTAAAACAAGCCACATGTAAACTTGAAACTTAAAGATCTTTACTTTTGGAGATGTAATGCTTTCTGAACCTCTCCAAAGTTTTTGACCTGGGGAAAAAGTGGAAGGCTTTCAACACACATCCAAGCAGTTCTGGATGTAGGCACCCAAACGCAGGGGGTGTGAAGTCACTGATTTTTCTAGTCAAGAGTATCAGACCAGATTTTTTTAGAGTCTGTAAAAATTATATCGATGAAAAAAACCCAAAGTTCTTCTTGCCTGAACTATACCTCACACTAAGAGAACACGAAGGGTAATATTTTCATTAGGAATTATTCATGCATATATGACCCACTATTTTAGTATGAAATTCCATGAAGTTTTTACCTCTTGGCTGTCACAATCTTGTGCTGCTACTCTTCTATATTGCTTTAATTTCACAGTCAGGGACATCTTACATTAAAAGAGGAGAGTCACGATGGCACGAAAGGATGTTTATGGGGTCAGCATTATAACATCTGAGACCATTGTAAGATCAATTTTTATGAATACACGGATGTCAAGCCATGCCTTCAGCTGGACATACCTAGAACTTAATTCAGTTGCCTTCTTGCAAACCCAGAAACTGAAACCAGTTTTGGTTTTTAGGTCTATGAGTCTGTCTGCCCAGCTCAACCACTTGAATTTTGTGACTGATTTCAATCACGTTTCAAAGAGAGGTAGGTAATGAAGTTCCGTCAACTGATGTCAACCGCTGTAGGGTAGAAGACTGACTCTGAGAGAATGCAGGAAGAACCCAACCCTTGTAAATACAATTTAACTGTAGAAACCTTGTCAAAGAGTACATACATGCTTACTAATAACATATATAGCCCCAGACTTGTCACAGTAATGCTGGCTTTTCCCAAAGGAAGTATCAGATATTACATGGGCAGAGCTAAGGTTACTGCAGGGAATTTTATGACACAAAGAATGCAAATGTGCAGAAATACTATTCATGAAACATTTGTTAATTAATAAATAAGAGCCTCATTAAGGATGAAATATTATTCATGACATAATATTAAGGATAATGAGGAAATTAACAATGAGATCCTCATTAAGAGACTAGTTCACAGATTAAAGGTGAGCATCTAAACGTGGCTTAGACTACTTTTCTCTTACTGATCTCCCCTTTTGTCTGCCACTCTGGTTCTAATTTTGTATTACTAATTCTAATTTTGTATTACTGAGGCATACATTACATTATTTCGGATTACAGAAACACAGATTGAGCAGTAATGCATACAGGCCTTTGGCAAGATATCTATGGACATTTCTCTCATTCTTATTGCTCTTTTCGCAGGTTTAAGTACAACTGGCTGCTTGTGAAAAAAGAAAGAACAGTGAGGCTTTGGGATTATTACTAAATTAGTACTATTATTTGCAAATTTACATGCGTCTTTATGGATAAGACATACAGCCCCAAACTATCCCATGCTGTGTATTCGCATACCTTACAGAAAAGTCCTGTATCAGCTAGATGAAACAAGCTAGGCTTTATAGCCTTCAGGTGCTGGATGGATGCCAGCGTGGGTAATTCCATAATACACTTGTTAGGCTAAGAAAGAAACTGTGAAACTGGATGACCCTTTTACTAAGCATTCAACCTGGTTTTGTAATGTTCTAAAGTAACATGTCTTCCAGGCTGCACCCAGGTAAGAGGTACCTGAAAAACTGTTACATACAACATTTTATTTCTTTGGACAGAGCATTACAGTCATGGGGTACCCTTAAAACTCAGGTTCAGGTTTCTGCCTAAAACTTCTAAATTAATTTCCTGGGCTTTTTTTTTTGCCTTTTCAAAAGAAGAAGTTAAATTACTAAAACATTTCCACCAAGTGGGCCTCAAATTGGCGAACACTTTTGATTTTTTGTGAAAAGCAAATTACAATTTACTTTAAAATTTACAGAGACTTTTGGAAAGGTATTTTTTAGAATCTGTCTGACTAGTGATACTTCAGCTTGTAGGTTGTGACTATTGCCTTCCTATCTGTGTGACTATGTTTAATAAACACGAATTTGCCTGACATGATGCCTTCCTCTGAAGTCTTCTGAAAAAGGAAAATCTATATTAACTGAATAAGGAGCTGAACTGTGCTATTCTGGCAATGGATATGAAAAGTTAGATTCACTGTGGAAATATTAATCTGGCCATGGAGATTCCCATTTAAAATACGGAAGCATATGAAGCAATTGTGTTTCATGGCCAAAGAAGTTGTGGGTTCTCTGTCTTTGGAGGTGTTTAAACCAGATGAGGCCATGAGCAACCTGCAATAACTTTAAATTCGGCCCTGCTCTTACAGCTCCCTTCCAACCTCAATTTTTTTTATGGTTCTTTGATTTTTCATCTTATTTTCATACACATAAATAAGCCTGCACCTTTCAAAGGAAAGTGTCAGACACTGCTATCAGTCTAATACTTCAGGTTATTGAATTATTGAGTCCTTTTCCATTTTGTGAGAGAATCACATATTTATTTTTCTACTATATTCAGGATAATTTCTGTAGCAAAAAGTGGTGTATATGCTTATATTTATGCTCATGAACAAAAGAGATGTGCATCAGATCATCTTTTTGTCCACTGCACAGCTGTGCTCCACTGAGACAATATGTGAAAAGAAAGACTTCTTTTGGCTTTTAGGCAGTGCTCAGTTAGTGTTTAGGGGATTAGAATTACTGGCTATGGAATTCTTTATAGGAGAGCAAATGAAGTTTTAAGCCCTTGTGGGTCAAAGGAATAAAAAGGGCATTTCTTTAGCATGGTTTTCTTCAAACCAAACCAAAAGAAACAAAATTAAACTGTCCTTTGCCCTCCCATATATCAATGATGGCCATCTCAGCTGTTCACAGAGGGAAAAAAAGTACTGCTTACTAGTACTTCACATACTTCAAAACACTTGCTAAAAACATTAGCGTACATTTATAGTGAATTACAAACTGTCTTCACCCTTTTTTATAAACTAGATTTTTTTCTTTGAAGTCATTAGCACTTTTCTGATGATATGCTTACAGTACTTCACTATTTTTATTTATTGACACATTAAAAAACAAATACACAAGCCAGAACTAATGAAAAATCCAACAGAAATATAAATGGGAACATGGTTTTCAGAAACTTCTTCAACTATTTATAGAAAATAATTCTTCATGCATCTGGTCAGACAAAGACAGTGTTGGTGGTCTTGGGCTCCCCATTGCCTACCTCAAAGTACAAATAATAAGAGACACTGATAAGCGCCTATTCACAAAGAAAAGGCTGGAAACCAAACAGTTGTGGCAGATGGCTCGCACATTTGAGAGGAAGCACAACATGCAGTTTGAATTTGGAAGTCCTGTATGGGACTGGATGCATGCTGATGTGTGCAAAACAGGGAGGGGAAGGGATTCACACAAAATCACTTTATCTGCAACTTCCCTGGTGGTTGGTAGCACTGGTGTGGTATTCAGTAGAACATCAGCAACCACTCCAGGCTGCATAGCTGTTGGTGCCCTAAAGCACCAAACCCTGGAAAGGTTTCCTTACGCATCTGTTCATGGTTGTCACAGGAATCTGTTATTTTTGCCATACCTGTGGGTGGCAGCTATTTTCATTCTCGTTTATTTACTGTCTAAATGGAAAGGGAATCTTTTGCTAGGTATTATTCAGAGTAACTTTCTTATTTTTTTTCAGAGAAGCCCTCTGCCTGTCTTTATATCTAGACATTTTAGTTTTGATTTTAGGTTTCAAGCATTTCAGTACCTCACTTTTAACACCAGTATTGTTGCCATACGAGTAGTTCTTCATAAGCAGAACTGTTTCAAGGTGAAGAGCTGAAATGTAGATCCCACAACACAAACACACACTCATAACTGCTTCTGAGTAGAAGGCTTAAAATATTTTTCATGGAGCATCATCACAATTTGGAACCTGAAGCAAACATTTCTGAAGCAAGGCCAGCTTTTACAATTCCTATTAGCCATTCCTCAACAAAAGGTAGGAAAGTTTCTACTCTTCCCTTGGCCTCTTTTTGGTTTTTGCCTTTAATCTATTCTCTCCTAGTATGACTCCTTGTGAACCGTGGATCAGATCTGTCTAGATCAGAGGGTGCGTAATATAGGAGGGCAAATTTAACTGTAACATACTGGGATTTCTCCTGTTTTGGAGGCTCTGTAACAGAGTCTGAAAATGTTCAGCTATAGTTTCCTCTGTTGTTCTCTAGGAGCATCTTATAGTATGCTGGAACCTGGGTAACACACTCAGAATGTGCTGACAACTGGTCTGTCTGCAGGAGAACATCATGCAGAGAAAAGCAGGAGTCAGAGGTTGAGAGGGTAGTACTGTGACCAACCACACCTTCACAAAGATTTTCTTTTTACTTTTGAAAGGAAACACTTTTTTTTTTTTAAAAATCCTGAAGCAGAACTCATTGGTTCCTTTCAGAAATTTGACTCAGAATTCCAAGGTGATTTTGAGTGAATTAAAAGGCTTTGCCATTTTTAGGATATGGGAAGATTCATATGTCATAATTAATCTACTGGCATTCACATGTCTAAGGTATCTCGTGCAGATCTTATCTGCACTCTTTCTGATTATTTAAACCTGTTGTCATGCAAGAAAGCCATGCTAGAGTTTTACAGTATCTGTGGTCAGAAGACAAACTGTCAAAAGACCCTGTCCTTAGTTTGATTTACAAGGATATTTTACACTATTCCAGTACTAAAGTGGGGTTTTAAAGTGATCTATTATCCACTTTAAGACCAGACAAGTGTACTGCCAACTTTAAATGCTAGTGAAAATCAAGGCATTCACATTTCTGTGTCCAATTTCCCTCACAGATACAAATATTGTTTGCTTTGTCTCTTCTTACTACTGGGACTGGGTTTCATTATATGTTTTGCAGCACTGAATGCGAGAAAACCATTAGCTTGGTTTGATGTGTGAGGTAATGTGATAACACAACAGAGCACAAAACTACAAAAGACAATTCATTTGTAAAGACCCCATTTGGATTCTGTAATCCTATTGTCTGAGTCTGAGTTAATAATGTATAAAAAAGGTTTAAAATCATAAACAGCTCCCAAGTGCATTTCTGTAACTTGTGCTCCGGATCATCCCTGGATGTCAACTAGCATTGCTGAATCTCTGCTGCTGCAGAACGCCTTCCCTTTCCCATGTCTCCTCAGAACTGGCAGAGTATTGGAGGTTTGAGGCCAGACCCTCTCTGCCCTCCTGCCTCTTCCTTTAGAGGATGAAAACAAGGAAAGCCACCTTTGGCTTCACTGGAGAAGGATGGAGAGGGACAAGACTTCAATCTACACCCACTCCTCCTCTATAAGATGTCTGATGTAGGAAGTACAGCTTCTTAACTGAAAGGAGGCTGTTAAATTGAGTGTGTTGTTTCTCTCAAGTAGCATCCCTTTGGGAGAAGGCATAGAAGACACTAATAAGTATTTAAGCCAAGTTCAGGGAAAACAGACAAGCAGGCAATTCCCTAAGGAAAGAATGAAGGGACAGGTAGAAAATTAAGATGCACAGCTGCAATACTTTGCACACATACTTTGTCCATCATTATCTGAATCAGAAAACAATAAAAATCATAGGTTGCTTGTGCCATTCAAAAAAGTCAAAGTCCTTTTTTTGTTATGGCTTTCTGTTGAACCAGTGCCAGTTCCATGCATAGTTCCCAAGCATAGCTGGAAAATATATTGCACATGCCTAAGTTAAAAAAAAATGGAAAGTGGATAGAGTAAATTGCCCACCAAACCATGCACACAAAGAAACTAAAACGTCTGTTTGAACAGCTGGAATTTAAAACTTATTATATTCCTGAGCTATTTATTTTAATAAATGATCAGCTATAATTAAGGTTAAAACGATCATACAATCAGGAAGAGAAACAATCATGTTATTACAGCTTCCAAGAACTTCTACCCTGCAACAGTGCTGGTAGAGGGCCCTGTGTTATTGGTGGTAACTTTAGACAGAAATAAAAGCATTTTTAACCACAAGCACTTGAAGTATATAAACCGCTGTCTCAGCTAGTGGGGATCAAGTGAATGGAAGGCTGAGGCTGACACATTTCTGCTTTTATATTTAGTACCTTAATACATTTCTGAAGTACAGCTTCAGTATTGAAACCAGGAAAATAACGGTCTCTGTAGTAGCCACAGAAGTGGTAAGGAATGAACCTAACAAAAGAGTATGCACAGAGATTTTTTTCTGTTTGACACTGTAGTTACTTACGGGTACAGCGTTTTACTTAAACCTAAGAGAGAAAATGCAGCCTTCAGTCTCTCAGATTTCTATACAATAATTGGCTGCTACAAAAAAGTATCCATGTTTTTACTCACACCCCAAAGGATAAAAACCAGGGCACACTACCTTTTAAAACATCATGAGATCTTTCCAACCTGCAGCTGCCCTGTGAGGAGCAGGGAACCATGCCGATTGCTGTGCCTGCACATAGCCCCATGGAGGAGGAGGGCAGAAATTCCTCAGGCAGAATTAAACGTAGGGGAAAAAAACCCTCTGCACCTGCAAGATTATGGTAGGAGGGATGAAGACATTCACCAGGATTGCTCAAAGTACTTTCATCAATGAATACATTTGATTCAGTGTAAATTTGTCTGAGTTCTGGTTCCACTTCATCAATGGGGTTAGTATGTGGCAAATACAGGGAAGCTCCCCATTTTGTTAAGAAATGTTCCAGAAGTAGTAAACACTTCCATGTGGACCTCACCCATGAACCATGGAAGTTAGTGAGGGCAGGATTTCAACCTCAAAGTCATTCTTAAAGGTCAGTGAAGTAAGAAAGAAAGACTGCCATTCATTTCATGGGCTTCCAATATACTTGTTTTTCACTCTTGAGATTTTGAGTCATATCAGAACTTTGTAAGTCAGATTTCAGCAGCAAGAAGTTCTCCTTTTTGGAAGGTATTTTCCTACACCCAAAACCACTACAACCTTTCCCACATTTCAGCAAGATCAGCTATTGTTGTCCAAGATATGTCCAAGTCTGTGTAGAAGGTCCAACTAGAAAAAATAAATCCATGAGAGAAAGCTATACATTTTGCAATTGTATTTCATCATTTATGCCACAATATCCATTTTTTCCCTAAATGATATTTACTTGCTTTCTTCTGAGGAACACCCTTTAAAGTAATGTTTTCCTAAATAAGTCCAGAAGTTTCTACATCTCAGAAGAATGACACATTCTGCATCTAGTCTGATTCCAAATAAGTTCATTTGAAAACATTTTCTCATTTTATTATGTAAAATGAAGATAATCGGATAAGAAAAAATATCATTGTTTCCCAGTTATTTCAAACTACACGTCTGCTTTTTTGATCCCCTGGGGGCCTTTTAATGCTTTCTAAATGAAGCATGAAATTCTCATCTTAGGCCAAGAGCTGAAGGAGATGCATGATGTGCACATATTTAATAGGGGCTCAGGAAAGTACTAATTATTCTAGAAATCCCTGTCCTTCCTATCCGATTCCTTTCTTCCACACACATGGAGCAACCTCCACAAATGGGAGAGCATGAATATGGCAAGTCTAGCAGGCGCTCACATGAAAAAAATAGCAATTTTAAGATCTGCACTTATAAGGGTAGAACTTAAGAGATTTGTGGTACAGTATCTAGTGATAACAACAAACTGGTTTGTTTCAGTAGTAATAGCCAGTTATATAGGCTGTGGTCTGTCTTCTCTCAGATCTAACAAACTGCTGCCAGGTGCCTTAGAATTTTCCTCTGGAATGGATCTTCCCAGAAATGCTGGTGTATTCCTCAACCAAAACATACACTGTTGCCCTTAGTCCAAGGCTGGCTTCTTTCAGAACATGTTATTGTCCTACTTGTTCTTCCCTTAACTACATTTAATTCAAAGTCATTGATTGTAGTGGATGGGCAGGTAGCTGATGAGAGGTAGATTATCTGATGCTATTAGTCATAATGCAAAGCTTTGGCTAAGCAGCTCTGTGGACCCTGTGTGTAAAGCAGCAGCTGCCTACTCCTGCACAAACACTTCTGCAGTTTCAGAGAAGCTGTTTGGATCCTTTGGATCATCACACAGAACATGTCCCCGGTGCATGCAGAAACTAGGCAAGAGTATAGATCAAGATGAAGCAATTTAAACAACTGCTGTAATGAGTCTACATCATTACAGCATGGAGTACCTGCATGAGCAGGTTTTCAGAACATAATGGTAAGGTAAAAGGGATTTCCTGACATGAATTTGGACCAGTCTATTTTAAATAGAGTTGGGCTTTTTTTTTTGTTAAAAATGTACTGGAAAATGTCCTGGAAGTGTGCTGAGGATTTTAAATTTTCTTACTCACCTACCTATTGCTACTATGGATCTCAGAGATACAATCTGCAGTTAAAACAGTCTAGAAGCTTCTAAAAAATTCAAGAAATATTTCTTTTTTTCATGAACTCCTTCTTTGAATTCTTAGAGATTTCAGAATGCTATCAAATATCTCACAGAGAGCTGGGAAGCTTCCACATCTAGCTCTGGTGAGACACTGGATCTCAAAACTGCCTAGTTCAGACCTGCTTATTGCCTGTCTTACGCCTTCTGTCAATGCAGTTTGGAGCAAACGAACACATGTGAAACATCCTGGGTTGGTATGACTGAAAGAAAAGGTCTATGATTAGAAGATAAGTTTGAAAGTTCTTCAGGTTTTAGAAGGTAGACATGGTCCTTGAAGGAGATTGACAGGACCAAGGGTGGTAAAAACACGAAATGACATATACCGTCAGTAGATAGACATTATTTTCCGCATCCAACACTCTTGCTATCCTCCACTAGGTTAGCAGCAGAGCTGGAAAGACAACTTGTATCTTTCTGGTTCTGTTCTAGTGCCCTAATCCACTGCCAACTTCATCATTACACAGATTAAGTGCACTACTACAGGACTCCAAGGTATCTTGCTGAAGTGTGTTGCATATTAATCACATAGAGAAACTGGAGTGCCATCAAACTCAGACGTACTACACAGATCAAATTCAAGTATATCATATTGGAAACACACATGCAATCGTGAAAATGCTTAAATCAATATGGAAACTGAATATCTCTGGTTTTCAGTCACTTAGACCCCCTGAAAAAGGGGAGAAAAGCTGCCCAACTGTATACACCTAAAACATCAGGCCTTTCTAGGTTCTCCCCCTGACGAGAGCAGACAGAGCAGCTCTTCTGAGAGCAACTGAGAGCATCGATGTTCTGCATAAAGCCCCCCAAGAGCCTTTCTCTGAACACTGACAGGAAGTATTTGCAAAACTAAGGAATCAGCTAGTGGACTTGGATGATAAAAGATAAGTGGTGAAGATAACATCTGAACACCTCCATGGCTTTTACCCAACACTAGCTACTGACTTTTTCTTCCTTTATTTTCTCTTTAATGTTTAGGATATGTAGTGATCTCCCAGTGGTCAAATGCTCAAGTGTGAAGTGATGATGTGCATACTGATGCACTGCCAGTCCAGTGTACAAAGAAAATATAGAATTTTTATACTGGTTTTGGTTGGGATAGAGTCAAGTTTCTTCTTAGTAGATCCTATGGTGCTGTATTTCAGATTTGTGATGAAAAACAGTGCTTACACAGAACCAAGGCCTTCTCTGCTTCTTACCCTGCCCCACGAGCGAGTGGCTGGGGGTGCACAAGGAGTTGGGGCGGGACACAGCCAGTTCAGCTGACATCAACTGACCCAAAGGATATTCCAGACCATATGGTGCCATGCTCAGCAATAAAAGCTGACTGTCTTTATCATTAAACTGTCTTTATCTCAACCCACAAGTTTTCTCACTTTTGCCCTCCCAAATCTCTCTCTCATCCTGGTGGTGGGGGGGGAGGAAGAGGGATGGTGAGTGAGTGATCAGCTGGGTGGAATTGAGATGCCTGCCAGGGCTAAACCGCAGCACTTTCTGATATGCATGTTATGGTGTATGTTTCCTCTCCAACACTCATTGCACATGCACATCTATCATGTCACAGCCCAGATGCATTTAGAAATCATCA
Source organism: Loriculus beryllinus (assembly GCA_039877255.1). Classification (NCBI taxonomy): domain Eukaryota; kingdom Metazoa; phylum Chordata; class Aves; order Psittaciformes; family Psittacidae; genus Loriculus; species Loriculus beryllinus. Next base: position 3,969 of record JBCJKH010038214.1, on the reverse strand, counting down.
GCCTGGTATTTCTGAGCTTTTCCAGATTCTTACCTCAAATGTGACATGTAGATTACTGCTGGTTTCAGTCTTAGATACGCACTGTAAGAGAAAAAATAAATAAGCCTCTGAAGGGCACATTTTTGCTACTGTGAGCTAGGAATGTAGGCCATGATGTGAATTTACCAAAATGAAAGTTCATCCATTCTGCTGAAGATGTACCTCAGCCAATACTTGGTAAACCAAATCAACAAGCTATAGAAACTGGAAGCTAAATGGGACAGGTTTTATGCCTGCACTGTTGTCCTGGGTTCAGCAGTAGCAGTCATTTTTCTCCTTCTTAGTAGCTGGTTTAGCGCTGTGGTTTTGACTTTCAGCCTGGGAACAGCGCTGATAACACTGATCTTTTTAGTTGCTGCTCAGTGATGTTTACTCTGACCAAGGACTTTGTGAGTCTCATGCTCTGCAAGGGAGGAGTAAAACCCAAATATAAGAGAAACTAAAAGCAAGGCCTCGGGCTTTAAAAGGATGTGAAAGAGAAGGAGCACACATGCAGAAACTCTCCAGCAAGAAGCTATGTTTTTCCTTAGGCAGAAACAAGCACTAAGGTTAATAATTTGACCAACCAATGTTCAAAATCAGGATGATACTTGCTGCTTATACTAAATCTACTGTGTTGTTTTGTTTGCGGTTTTTTTGATGTTCTTTTTATTTTTTTGTTTGTGTTTGTTTAAGTAATAGCCACAGTCCTTTCCCCTGACTTTTTTAACTTGGGTAAAATAGAGTGCAGTCCTTAGGGCTCAGGATATCAGCTCCTGAAATGGTAGTGATCACTAACAATGATTGTGTGCAGCCACTACTGTATAGACCATCTGATGCTCTGTGTAGGGCTTTTTTTTTTATTATACAACACAAAACACAATAGGAACACATTCCTCTGCCATCAAAATTAGATCAGGTTGAACATAACACTAACATATTTAACAGAAAATGCAATTTTCCAGTTGACGGTGGAAAAAAGCAACACTGGCTGATATGCAGTACTTATTTTTCTATGTAGCACTTATTTTTCTGATATGCAAAGTTTTTTTGTGAGAACATGTCCAATTGTAAAAAAAAAAATAAAAAATAAATCATAGTATAAATAAATCAGCAGATAATTAACACATCTTGGCTGGAAGATGGGTTGAAATGTATTGTGTCATGTCTGGCTAGTTCAGTAGCTCATCAACCTAGTGAAAACTAACCCATTTTTTGGAAGCTCTCCATTGATAAATACTCCTTAGAGTATCATTTTCACTCCCCCAGTATCTTGGACACTAGACCATGTAGGATTCAGAGTGTCTGAGCCACTTACCAGGCAGTTTCTGAAGACATATCTGCCATGTCTGCTGCCCAACTAGACAGCAATCTAGTTTTACCTCATTCAATAACTGGACATGTTTGGAAAAGCAAATCTTGGCAAGTGGGAAAATATTATGATGCATTCCACTGTTTCATGTTAAAGAGACAGTATGAAATTAAATTAAGCCTTTCGGGGAAAAGTATATTGGAGGAAAAGTTAAGCCCAAACCTAGAGAAATATTCTCAGGGAATTAAGTATAACTACATTCCTTTCTTTGGAATATGCTTTTCTACTCTTTTGTCAGACTGTTCTGCATTTGGAATACCACAAAGCACCAGCTTTCATAAAGACTTTCAGACAGGCAATGTTGCATAAAGGACTGTATCCTGTGTGGACTGGGACTTATTCCTTTTCTATTTCAACAGAAGAAAAACACAAATAGCTCTTCCATGAATGGGTGAGAAAGAAGGTATACGGCTATGCCAGGTTTATTTTATTCCACGCAAGAACTATCTAATGAGAAGGCCAAAGTCTCTTTCACACAGATGCACATCCATATGAATCATCTGCACTGCAGACAGATATCAAGAGGGACCAAAAATATGTGTAAAGTGTTACTCACAAAGCCTAGCTAAGAGCATGTCCCAAGAAACAGGGAAATTCAGTGTGTTTCGTAGGTTATGGACTGACAGACACAGGGACTGATGACCTTTCATAAGTTACAGTGTGGGTATAGTATAAACCATGACAGTAAATGATCATCCCATCTTTGTTGTTAACACATTTTGCTCCTCAGAAGGAAAAGACTACTTATAAGCTGCTAAAGAATTTGAGCTGGAGCCTATTAAACTCTGTGAATTACTAAGTATTTTTAACTCTGACACAAAAGTCATTTTGGAGAGAAAAGAAAGGGAATCTGTTCTTCATGTTTCAGCAACAGATTAGAGGATGCACCTACCACGGGTGAAACACATGGGAAAACCAAGTGCAAGAGAGGATTTCAGAAAGATTCATCTGTGCCATGGGCCAGACGTACACCAGTAGTGTCATCATATCTAACAAACCATATATTACAATGCATTGGAAACAGGCAATTGTTTCTTGCAGTGGAGTTTTCTTTGCCTTAGATGAGAGGAATGGGACCTTTTACCACTGCAATGGGAGTGGCTGCCACAGAGTGAGCTGCCGTACATTAACCTGGCTTACAAAAAATGTAAGACTGGAATGATGAAGGCAAAAGATCACCCAAGATATTATCCTTTACCCACGAAAACAGTTGGATGTTTGAAAGCATCCCTCACTTTACCATCACTTTGCAACATTCCAGTGTGGTTTATATTTTTCTTTCTGAAGGGAAGATTAGGTAAAAGGTTATTAAATATACCAGTAACATTTCTTAAGATTAGAAAAGAATATACTAAAGCAGACCTTGAAGTGCTAGTGCTAGCTAAACTTTTCTACAACATGAGTGTAGTACCTATTACTATCCACCATTCATTTATTCCAATTTATTCCTCCTGTGATGTTATTCATTCCCTAATCAACCCTTCACAGAAATACTGGATTTGCTTTACATTATTTATTATACCATTATTCTATTGTTATTAGGAAACATTTGACATTTCATGTTATAAGATGCTGCTATAACTCAGTTAAACTTTTACAAGTTTGACTGAAATTTTCCATGCCTGGTGTTTGCTCCAGGCTGTTATTCATGTGTTTTGAAATTTCAAGAGTCACGGTTCAGTTGTTTCTGAGAAGAAAGTTAGGGGAAAATAAGTTTTGCCCACATATAAAAAATCTGAGGCCATTTCTTGTATGCAATTTGTTTATTGCTTTAAAGCATGTATATAAAATTTGGCAGAGGAAGAACCAGTCCTGCCAGGAGTCCTTTTTGCTGCCTTTGTGAAAGCAATTTAAAAAAACACATTCCACACATACTTAGTAAGAGCTTTGATTTCTCTAGTAGCTATGATTTCCGGGGGCTCTTGCCCCACAGAGCATGGCCAGACTGCTCCCAGCTCCTACTGATGACTAGCTGGGCTGCCAAGCCAGGCTAGATTTACTAGGGTCAGGACAGTAATGGCAACCCAAAATTATTCTAGACTATGTATAGGAAATTAAAGTAGGGATTCCCTTTTGCTGTTAATAACTTGACTGCAGTAACCAACAGCATAGAAGAGGAAACACACTGAAGCAAATTGAGAAGAGGTATTTGCTGGACAGTATAGAATAAAAAGTAATAATTGAGAACATTGAATCTAATGACAGAATGAAACCGATACTGGGTGCCTGCAAGAGACTGGATGAACTGAGAGTCAAAATGGCTGAAGAGAAAGTCAAGTGGAATCAGGCAAGAAACAAAAGGTTTGCAGCCTTCAAGGCTTTTGTTTCTTTCCCATGGTTTTACTGTAAAAATTGAAGTATGTTATTGCTGTGGTTTAAGCCCAGCCGTAAATCAGAATGATGCAGTCTCTCTCTCACTCCCCCTTCCCCCCTCCTCAACCGCCCCCCCCCCCTCACTTCCAGAGGGGTGGGAAAGAGAATCAAAAGAATGTAACTCCCACAGGTTGAGATAAGAGCAGCCCAGTAACTAAGGTATAACACAAATCACTGCTGCTACCACCAATAATAATAATGATAAG
>JBCJKH010038213.1:0-27783 GCA_039877255.1 Loriculus beryllinus | reverse complement strand
TGTCAAGGTCCCTCTGGATGGCATTCCTTCCCTCCAGCGTATCCACCCAACCACACAGCTTGGTGTCATCACAAACTCAATCCCATTGTCCATGGCAGCGACAAAGATGTTAAACAAGACCGGTCCCAACACCATCCCTGAGGGAAACCACTCGTTACTGGTCTCCAGCCGGACACTGAGCCATTGACCACAACTCTTTGTGTGTGGCCATCCAGCCAGTTCTGTATCCACCTGGGGTTTTCAATCTTCCCATATTGTGGACCTGTTACTTAGTTTTTTTCCTCTCTCTGAACCTCATCATTTTAAACAGCTGATAACTTCACACAATGTGGCAGTGATATGCTGTACTCAATAATATGGAATAATTTTTGCATTTCTTTCTTTTGCACATTAGTATTTTGTTTTTATCTTCTGACTCTGCTGCATATTTGAGCAGCAACTTTCACTTTGGAAAAGGCTGTACTGATCAAATCACTTTCCTGTGCTAAGCTAACTAATGATAAGGCATTTAGATCCCAAACTGTATAAGTACAGCTTAAAAGGAATCAACCCAATGAGAAAAACCACAAAGCAATGATTATTAACAGGGCAGATAATGGCTTAGAACAGTCAACTGACAAATACCAGGGACAAGGAAGTTCATGGCAGGTTTATGTATGATGTTCTCTGTACTCAAGCCTCCCACCATACCTTTGTGTTCATTACATAGTTTTAAATCTGAATCCTTGATTAGGTCAAGTGCAAAACAAGGCTAATGACGATTACCCAACACTTGGGAGAGGTCTGAGAGATTCTCTGCAGGCAGAAGGATCATAAACATTTCAAATTAAAAAAGAAAATAAGAAATAACAATTGTAAATTCTTTGGAAAACAATTTAGTTTTAGTAGTTCTTATTTAAAAGCCCCTCAATATAAGTTAGATGTTAAATTCAAAATCCCAAATGAACTGTAGTAGCCACAGAGATAGGATTCTTCCATGTTGTGTATCATCTTCCATATTGTATATCATCATGCAGTATATGACATGAAGTTCTTCATTTATTTCCTTGATTTAAGTGCTCTGTCTTTGTAAATGATGTGATGAAAGCAATGTCTGTCACTCAGTAACCTTCTGAAGCCATTCTTGAGTTTGTGATTACTTTGGCAACAATTTTGGTGTAAGAAAGACAGACGTTGGGATTGCTGGAGAATCGTGTAAGCTTTATCTGAGGGCACTAAGTAAAACCACCTATGAAATAAGAGATGGTGGACCCCTCTAGTAACAAATGAGGACAGAATAAAGAACAGAGAATAAACAGCCATTGTTCAGAAGGAATATGACAGAATACCCTAAGTAAGCAAAGACAAGGAGCCACCTTTCTTGTGCTAATTGTTTCACTCTTGAATGCCAATTTACTTACTAAAGCTGGTTAGTTTGATCTGATTTTAGCTTTGAATTTTTTGGACAGCACAGCCCTTAGCACTGACTGGCACTGAATAGCAAAATCCTAAACCAGCTATTAACTCCTGTAAGACTTTTCATGACTCCATTTAATCACCATAGAATTGGAGCTTTCTGTAAGTACATTTAGACAAAATCTTGAACATCTTTTCACATTTGCTTTTTCATCTTTTCCTGTTGGGAAGGAGTACATGTCATTCACCCTTGCAAGGATGCAGGCTCAGGTCTGTGTGGCTGGGAAGCAGCTGTGCTGAAAAGGCCCTGGGGGTCTTCGTGGACAGCAAGCTGAAGAGGAGCCAGCAGTGTGCCCTGGCAGCATGCTGAGCTGTACTAACAAGATTGAAGCTAGCAGATTGAGGGAGGTGGTTATTCCCCTTTATTTAGCACTTCTGAGGTTCTGGCTGAAAGACAGTGTCCAGTTTTGCTCCCTTCCCGGCTACAAGAAAGACACTGAAGAACTGGAGCAAGTTCAGTGGAGCCTCATCGAGATAGTCAGGTAACCAGAGTACACACCCCATGAGAAGAGCCTGAGAGAAACAGGCTTATTCAGCATGGGATGCTGAGTACCTGTGAGGAACTTATCAAGAAGACTGAGCTAGGCTTTTCACAGTGGCTTAAAGAAAACAGAGTTTCAATAATAGACAAAGCATTGAAAATGGAGAGTGGCAGGTTGGCCAGAGAGCCTAGTAAACAAGTATTATCAAATGCTTTGATGTGGATTCTTCTAGCATTGATAAAACATATTGTTTATCAAAGGTTACTGCTAACAAATGGCCCCAAGACATGTTAAATGATTTCTCTCTCCCTTACTTCCTATGTAATTTAAGTACTTTCCTGATTCTTCTAAAGTATCAAGGGAGTTCAGGTATACTTTTGTTTGTGAAGCAGCATTAATAACAACTAAGTGCATCCTATAGCTGATACTTTACAAAGACAGAAATGTCACTTTTGTGCTAGGAATTCTTCAAAATGTAGCAACTTCCATAAAATTTCCCAGCAGTGAAATGGAGTATGCAAAGACCATGCTAAATGATTCTTAACCAACTGACTGTGTCTAAATCCTGTCACCAGGATGACAAATGATAATACACATTTCTGTACACTGGCAAATCACAATAGTTGCTCCTAAAAAGACTTACTGAAGCTATCTTGTAAGTGAAACCATATAGTTTTTGCCAAAAGCAACAAAACTAACACCTTTATGGCAACGCACTTCAATTTAAAGTGATATACACAGAACAGTTAGGACTAACTGCTCCACTCAACTGTTTCCTTACAAAATTGTCCAAGAATGAGGAATCCCCTCTTTGCTGGGAATGCAGCATTCCTGTTTGCTCTAGCATTATGAGTGTCAAAGTAGTTGACAGAGAAGAGAGCTATGCTTTCCTCTGGATCTCAAAGAATATTGCTTTCATGGAATAGCCAATAGCTTCACTTGTATTTGTTCAGAACATTATTAAATGCAACAGTCAGGAGACATGACAGTTAACAAATCATGGGGTTATATTACTTGCAATTTGGCCAAATAATGACACATTATGTTTTGGGCTGGTCTGAAAAGAGTATAGTTAAAGCCACGAGGCCTGAATAAAAGCCAAGAATCTGGTATCATATGGGCTGAAAAGCTTCTAAATTAAGAAAGTGCAATGATACATAAAGAAGCATTTGTTATAAAAGGAATGCGTTTGTTTTCAACTCTTCTTCCCTTCTGCTGCTTTCTGAAAGACATAGTAAGACAGAGAAAAAACTATGGCACAAAGATAAAAGTACTCAGTATATGTAAAACCACTATAAAATGAAAGTATAAAGTAGAAATTAAAGATACCCCATTAACTTATCCATTCACAGGAGGTAATTCAGGATAAGAAAAGGAGTTTTGTTATTGCTAACGACGATCTATGAACTTAGGAATGTTCTTGCCTAGCATTATGTAAAATCTTAGTTCCACCATTTTATAAATCTTTTCTTCCAGTGACATAACAGTTACAACACATTTTTGTTCTGTTTGCCAGATTTTTTCTATCACTCATAGAACAAGTAATTCTTTTATCAATAGCACATTAGTCACTATACACTAAGTCAACAATCACAACTTCTGGGATCTAGAGCCTGCACTCGAGGATTTAAGCCAGCTGAGAGGGATGTATTTGATAGAGCAGTACATCATAATTCCAACCTGTTTAACAGCATACACTAGAGCTTTTTTAAACTAATATAGACTGCAGACACTGCCTAAAGCTGGAGGGGGAAATTCTGTATATATGCTGGTCAGAATTTGCCCTTGGGATATAAATCAAGGTGGTCATCACAGGTAGCCTTACTGTGAAGTTCCATTAGAACCCAGTGTCTTAGATCTGCCAAATCCCTGCCTGGCTCCTGTTAGCTCCAATGCCTCCAAGAGTCCACAGCTCACAACAGCCCGTCCCAGAGGCAACTGGCTTGCATAATCCCACTGGACAATACCTCAGATTCCAACTGGAGATCTTAGAGAAAGAACAAGAATAGAAACAAGACTGGATGGCACAGATAAGCTTACTCTCTGGAAGTGGTAAATCTCTACAAGTCAGGATATATTGGGGAGGTTATGGTACCAGCACTTCATTGGCTTATTTCCAAAGAGAAAGGTTCAGTTACCAGCATTGTTCCATCAACAGCTCCTCTCTCAAGCACTTATGTCTCTATAGATGAAGTTTAGTCAACTTCAGTAGTTAATGAAGCAGTAGCGTACGAAATACTGTTTGAGACACTTGAATACAACTTTTAGATGCAAGCAAAGCCTTGAGTTAAAAAAAGCTATTTGCAGAACCTTAACTTTTAGTATCCCAACATGCTTCTTATCCAGCAAAAAGGCATCAAAGGAATTGAGACTTCAAATCCTTGGGCCCCAAATGTTTCAGCAACATTATGCAAATATAATGACAACATCTGAAGTTTTAAACAAAAAGGGACACTAACACAAATGTTGCAACGTTTTAATCTCTAAGTAAGCCTTCACACACAGTTGTGTTGTAATACTCTACCTAGCCTGGTTGCAAATGAAACTCAGACCATTAGGGATGCGGAGCAAGTGGTGATCAGAAGTTCCTTGGGACTTCTTCTGTACACCACTACTCACCTGCTTTATGAGGAAGCTCACAAAAGTCTAATGAAATGCCTCTTTATTTTCCATTTCTGACAGCATGCTGAACAATCCTACCCAGAGTAGCTGGACTGCTCCCAGTCTCAACTCAACCAGAAAAGCCTGGCTCGAATTTAAACTTCACATACAACCCACACCTCTAAGAGACCAAAGAAAACCCTCCAAGCAAATGTTTTCATGTTTTAGCTGTGTCACTGACTCAACAGCTAACAAAAATATCTGTAATTAATCAGCAACACTGATTAATTTGCCTGAAGTAATGCTTAAAATACTCTTCTGCAATCTGAGCAGCCCCAGGGTTTTCTGAAGTGGAAGTCTAGAACCCAAAGAAAAAGAAAGCCTTGAGAGCTTGCATTTTCTTACATGTTTTCTCTAAAATACTACTAAGTCCCCAGGTTTTGTTGGGGGCCGATGTCGATCAAGGCTGTACAAGGGAGAAGGGGTAATACCACGAAGGAAATCAACACCTTGCTAGGCTGGAGCTTCTGATCCCCCTCCTTTTCTAAAACATGTGAGCCTTCATTTCTTCCATTTTCTGCAGTTTTCTCTGCTTAATATTCTGCTCACTAAAGTTAATCTGTAAGAAAAAGATAACAGAGGACTTTGACACCTACTTGGGAAAACGCAGGCTAAAATTCAACTGCCATTACCGTATTTCTGTGTCACCAAAAGCTTTACAAGTGCCTGATCTTTCCCAGGCACTGACTGCACCAAGTTCTTCCCAGTCCCACTAGGATAAGGAAGAGTAGTTGTACGACTCCCCTCTGGAAGGGGCTGATCCCAGCCGCCCCCGACGAACCGCGGGTGCTTTAAGCCTTGCCTGACTGTTGGAGCACACTGTTCTGGAGCCTGTGCTGCTGAGGGTCTGAGTGCACTGGGTGTGCAGACGTCCTTATCCTCTTTCTAACCCTAACGATTAGCAGATTTTCTCTATCCTAAGAAAAGCATTAGTCAAATTTAGGGTTATTTATTCTGATTTGAGAAGAACTACGTAAATTACACTTTCAGGGACACCCTGTAAACAGTTCTTTGAGGTAACTTTTAAATACGTCTCGTCTAATAGTCGCTTCCCCAGCTTCTCCCCCTCTGCCAGTTCCACGTCCCTTCCTGGAAACATTACAGTCCAGATGAGGTTCCTCCCGGCTCGTAAACACACCACGGCCAGAAGCCTCACTGGAAAGGGGAGCTGCGTTACGGCACACCGGAGGCAGTGCGGGTTCGTAGCGGGGCTTTTACCAGTGTCCGTGCGGTGCTGAGGAGGTCCCGCAGCCACGCCGCAGCAGGACGCGGTTACGGATGCGCTTGGTCCCTCCTCGCCCGTAGGCGCAGTTCGGGAAGGCGGCCCCGGGGCCGAGCAGCCCGTCCCGCAGGCACGGCGGCAGGCTGGCCGGGGCCCGGCGGCCCCACCGGCACCGAGCTCCGCGGCGGCGGGCCGGGAGGCGAGTCTCAGCCCCTGCCTGCCTCGGCACTGGCGCTCACCTTCACCCGCTTGCCCTGGATCTCCAGGCTCTTCATGGTGAAGTCCACGCCAATGGTGCTGCCTTGGCGCTCGGCGAAGGCCCCGGTCTTGAAGCGCTGCACAAGGCAGGTCTTGCCCACGCTGGCGTCCCCGATGAGCACCAGCTTGAAGAGGAAGTCGTAGCTCTCCTCCGGGTCGGGGCCGGGCCCCGGCGCTGCCGGGCCGGGCATGGCGCTGCCACCCTCCGGCCTTCCGCCCGTCGCAGAGGGGAGCCGGGCTGTGCGCAGCGCCCGCCGCCCCCCGCCGTGCCAGGCCCGCCTCCCGCCCGCTCCCCGCCCCGGCCGCGGTGGCCGCCCCCCGGGCAGGCACTGACCGCCCCCGGCCGGGGAGGGCGCGGCTCCCGGCTGGGGCAGGCTCCCGGCTCCCCGCCGCCTCCTGCCGCAGTACCCGACCGCCGTAGGCCGCGATGCAGCCGGCGGGTCCCGCGGTGGGCCGGTGCCGGAGGGGGCCGCTCGGGTCGCAGTCCGACCGACATAAACTGTCGTGAGTGGGCAAGCAAGTACGTTACAGTCAGCTGTCCTAAGTGGCACTGAGGAGCCGCTGAGCACGGCCGGTGTTCCGGGCCAGACCACTGCACATGTGGGCATCCGTCCGCGTTCTTGCCGGAGTGGCGTGTTTGTGCGGTGTATTCTGATACATTTTACCGTTCCTGACACACAGGAACAAACAGGTGCAGTTACCAGGCAGTCATCCAGGAAGTACAGCTGATTTGCCTTGTTGGCTGTTCATTTTTAGGTCCTGACTGGGGTGTGGTTTGTTTCCAGAGTCACAGTCCAAGGCTCAGGGCTATGTTTATTCACTTGCAAGGTGCTGCACTGCCAGAGACAGCTTTCAAACTGCTGACATCATGCTACTTCTCTTACACAGACGTGTGTGTGTGATTGTATATTGCATCTCAGGCTGGTTATGTGTATTGAGATAAGCAATCTGGAATTGCTTGTGTTTTAACTGCAACTTGGGTTATCTACAAACCAAACTGCTCTTTATTAGACCCTCTCCTTTAGATTATGTTGTGAGTCAAGATGCTAATAAAAATCTGCTTTACTAATAAAATACTTTGACACAGGCCATTTTGTTATTCTGTTATTTGCAAAAAAAGATGTGCTAAATTCCATCCTCATAGTTTCAAATGATAAAATTGTGAAATGAAACCCCTTAATGGCAGAGAGTTAAATCTTCCCAGAGGTAGTTGTGCAGGAGAACAACCTGAGTTATGAGTGAGCTAGGACAGACCAACCAGGCCAGTCTGGACTGAATTGCACTGTATTGATATATTTCAGTGGTTCATGATTATTCCTTTTCAGGTCTGGATATATGTTTTTGGTGGGCCATGGTAACCTCCCAGAAAGAGCAGCGGTTATGATTACTCCTTCAGGCTGGAATTAAGGCTTTCTGTTCCTGGTAGCTGTAACTGTATTAAGCCGGCAATAGTTCTAAGGTGTTGCTCAACCAGAACAGAGAAAACGTTATGGAGGAAGTAAGACATCACTGTATATATGCTGTCATGCTAATGAGCACTATTTATGTTTTCAATGTCTGAGCAAAGCACTTCAGGGAATTCAGATTACTTAGGAAGAAACATTGCTAGAGATAAGAGTCTTTAATATTTAGAATTAACTTTGTGACTTCATTTTAGTGGAAGAATAAAGGTACTACTTTAATGGAGATAATTCTAAACCAGGTATTACATTATCTGTGCTACAGATCATCACAAACCTTTTTTATCTATTAACTGTCATTGTCGCTGCTTGTCAGCAGGAGCCTTTAATTGCTTCCAAAACAGAATTCCCCAAACAAAACCCATGATTCCTCACTTCATGTTGTTGCGCTTATGTGAGGGATCTTTCATTAGTTCTCTCAAGTTGTGAGAGCTGTAAATAGTGCTTTGAATGTGAAAATGCTTGTCTGGCTGTAGTTAATCCCCAAGCTCCGTTGGTGTTAACATTAGTTCATGCAAAGATTAGGGAAAATCAAAGGAGTTTGAGTCAATTCCAATTTGTATCTGGCTGTAGTTCACAGTTGTTGTTAAGAGACAAGCAGAGACACTCTAGTAGTGTCTCTACTAGCACTACTCTAGCAGTCACTGGAAAATAGCACCACAAGATGGTAGAAGACCCCCTGTACTGCCCCTAGGCACAGTGTCCTTGTCACTTGGCTCAATTCAACAAGAGAAGGTAATTCTAATAAATGGGTGGAACTGCAGAGCCTTTACTACAGGTGCAAGGTTGCTTGCCATTTCCATGTGTGGATAGTGGAAACTGCAATGGGTGAGGAGACTGTATTCTGTTTCAGTGCAGTTGCTCCAGCTTTGGAGTTACAAAGCACATTAATTAAGGTCTGACCTAAGAAAACATACACAATGATCTCATGTGAAACACTGACAAATCACAAAGAGGAGGCCTATAATACATTGCTTGGTCTTCCGCAGTGTGTTTGAAGCAGCTGAGGTTCAAAATGCGTGTTGTAACTATGCAATGACTTGCTAAGTTTGTAGGTTGCTCTAATTCTGAGCAGCAGCAAGGATTCACTCTTAACAGCTTCCAGTATGGTTACAGAACAATTGCCAATGTAGTCCATGAAAGTTGAGATGACTTGTATTATAGCTTGCTTGGTACATTGTTCAGACTGTGTTCCAAGAGAAGTTTTCCAGCGAAGTTTAACACTTCTTCCTTTGATTTCTAATGCAGGCAAATTAGTTGATGTGTTAATGCTCCTTATGTGGTAGAGCCTTTCTCTGGTTAGATTCTGGGTGAAAGAATGTTGAATCATCTATATTTTTTGCTTGCTTTTATATAGCCTGCCAGTTTTACAGCTGAGTCAGCTTGAAGGGATTGATTTCATTAAGACAACAAAAGTAGTAATATATTGTACTTCCTTTTAAAAAATAGGTATCTGCTAAATAGTTAAATGCTTAGTTTTTATGATCAATGTACTATACACAAAGTATATTGGTTGGTTGGTTTTGCTGGGTTTTTTTTAAAGTCATCAAGTCATGTCCCACACTCACCATTACCTGACCTGGCCCCATATAATTGATGCATAAATTCTTAGTTGTGCATCTTAAGTCACATGCATTCAGTGACTCTTGAGTTTATGAGAGAAACCTGCTCTTCTTCCCATCTTACAATATTTTGGATATGTTTTGTTAGTAGATGCTTTTTCTCTTTAAGAATGCACTCATGTTTGTAATCCCGTGGGCTCTGGCTTTGTACTACCAGAGAGTGTGAGGTTATCTTGAGGAAGTCTCTGATTTCAGCTTAGCACAGGTAAGCTGAACCTGCTGAGCAATGCAGCCTGCAGCATCATGGGGCTGATCTTTTACAAAACCTAGTTATTCTATATTTTAACCAGAAGTGTTTTGTAATAATACTGTTCAGTAATTCAGTCTGAAATGGATTACTAAACAAAATTAGTGTTGTGTTGCTTTAAGCATAATTGTGTCTGGAACTTTAAAGTTTAGCAGTGTCTGATGGTTGTCAGTTAAAATGTCAGTAGTTTTATTTTCACTTTGTTAGTGTCCTAAAACATTTTTGAGCAAAAAGAGGCTGAGGAGCATTACCTGAGCGTTTGATGGTTACCGGAGAGACAAAATTTTGCCCTCTCTGTGGATGGGGCATAGACCTTTGAACTTATCTGCAAGAACTGAGGCAAATGGATGGGTATATTGAGGACTGTCAGTAGTCAACAGATATTCTTGCTGTATGTGACCCACTCTCTTTTCCCTGTCTGTATGTCTGTATTCTGTGTGAGAAGTAACTGAGGAGCAGTGAACAGATAGAGATGCTCTTTAGTGACAGTAAGAATCATGATGAATAATGAAGCTCCTCTGTTTTACAGTGGGTTTTTCCTGGAGAGCCTTATGTGCTTTTTTATCCCATACTCAACCCTTTGTGCCTTGCAGTTGCAGTGGTTGCAGCACTTGCAAGACTCCTGGTGTCTTCAAAATTGTGGCCACTTGACTCTTGTATCCCTTGTGAGCTGTTCTAGCAGAAGTCCCTGCTCTTGCCTCGTGTTCTGTTACTGTACCAGCACAAGTGGCAGGAAAACTGTGGAGTTATAAAGAAGTTGCTGATGAGCAAACAAGGATGAATTTGGGGTTTGAAACTTCTCCAACCAAGGGGTTTTCCTGAGTACTTCTGCTTGCTCTGAGAAAATTCTTACTGTTTCCTTTATGGACGATTCCTAGCAATGAAATAGCTTCTGTTATGCAGTTGTTCAGCACTGTGTATGACTTTGTTGTGTGTAATGTGTTTGTTAGTCAATGTGAGGGTTGAATTTGTTACCAGCAAAGTTTCAGAACAAGCTAAAATAAAAATGTAATTACATTCATGAAGTTCTCCAAGTTATGCATTTTGGATATTAGAAGCCAGAAGCTCTTTCCAGTTCCTTTCAGATGGCTCAGTTCTGGATACTGCCTTCATTGTGTGAAATACTATATCCATATACATAGCTTAATCATCCTCTGGATGAATGCAATGCACATTCTCCTCTGCTTTGTTTCTAACAGCTTTTATCACTCTTAGTCAGCCATCCGTTTTGCTTGTCTGTATCTATAGAGAATGAAAGCCAGTCATTGCGTGGGTTTTATCTCAAAGGCTGTGAGAGGAGACATGCCACTTTAGAAACTAATTAATAGAACAGATTGCTTAAACCACAGCTGTTAATCACAGTTACAAACACTAAAGACTTGCTGATGAAACTAAACCCCTTGGTTCTTTGCAGGGAGGTTTATTTGGCAAATCATCCCAGACCAGTTCCCCTAGTTTCGAGTAACTGTGTGGTTTCTTGAGTTGCTTGTTGACCTGTGTCCTCTTCAGACTGTGGATTTTAGCTGCACCTTCAGGAATGTAGATGAGTGAGGAGAGAAATGCTTGTACACAGTGTGCATGCTCAGTAGTATTCTGTTATGAATTTCCAGTGCAGCCAGAGTCCCATAGAAGAGCAGTGTACCTGCCCCCTGAAGGGTTCCACCCCCCGATGGATTCCCCCCCATCGACGAGTGCCTGTCCCCCGAAGGTTTCTAGACCATTGATGAGTACCTGCCTGCCGATGGGTTGTAGACCAATGACAGGTTCCAGATCATTGACCAATGGGTTCCAGACCACTGATGAGTTCCCACCTACTGACAGGTTCCCACCTATTGGCGGTTCCTGCCCCTTGAAGGGTTCTAGACCATTTATGGGTACCCGCACCCCAACAGGTTCTAGATCATTGACGGGTTCCAAACCATCGCCAGGTACCCGTCCCCAGACAGGTTGTAGACCATGGATGGCTTCTAGACCATCAGTGGGATCCTGCCCCCAGTGAGTTCCCACCCCCAACAGGTTCCTGCCCGTCGATGGATACCCAACCCCTAACAGGTTCTAGACCATCAATAGGTACCTGCCCATCAATGGTTTCCCTCACTCTGACAGGTACTCCCCCTCCCCCCCCCAGTGGGTTCCCATCTCCCGACGTGTTCTCTCCCTGTCGACAGGTACACGCCTCCCAAAGTGTTCCCACCTTCCAATGGGTAACTGCCCCCCAATGGGTTCTAGACCACTGACAGTTACCCCTCCCTCCCTCCACCCCCACAATGAGTTCTCAGAACGTGGATGGGTTCCCATCCCCCAAAGGGTTCCAGACCATTTACGGATATGCACCCGCTGACAGGTTCTAGACCATCGATGGGTACCTGCCCCTCAATGGGTTCCTGCCCATGGATGGGTTCCCACCCATTGATGGGTTCCTGGCCCCGATGGGTTCCCACCCATCGAAGGGTATCTGACCCCCGACAGGTTCTCACCCCCTTGACGGGTACCCACCCCCCCTACGGGTTCCTGCCCCCCGATGGGTTCTAGACCATTGAAATGTACTGGCACCCTAACGGGTTCTTGCCCCCCGACGTGTACCCACCCTCCCTACAGGGTCCAACCTATCAATGGTTATCTGCCACCCAACAGGCTCTAGATCATCAACAGGTACCTGCCCTCTGACAGGTTCCCATCCCCGATGGGTTCCTGCCCATCGATGGGTGGCTCTGCTGAGCGCTCAGGTCTAAAGCACACAGCCTCCTTTCCAGCTGCACTGGTGGTGTTCTCTGGGTTAAACACCATGCTCATTGTGCTCAACCAGTCTCAGGTTCTGTGTTTGCTGATATTTACTCCTACTCTTCTCAAAGGTTTTGATCTGGAAAGTCAATGGGATGAATTTGTATGTTTGAAGTGAAGATGTAGTCAAATACATGGATAAATTGGGCCCCAAAAGCTAGTGAATCCTTTTCTATGTTTCCATAGGATACATTATTAAATCTGAATGTGAGCAGTGTTGTTACATTACTGTCATACTTCAAAGGTATTTAAGTATAATATTGTAGATTTTGACAAATTCTGTATACAAATTTTTGCCAAACCAAATCCACACTTGGTATTTGATGACCTCTGATGCATGGAGATGTCTTGTACTTCCTCTGACTGTTTACATGTAGTATCTCTGTGTTGAGATATACAAGTGTAAGTATTTAATTTGCCAAAAATCCTCACAGAAAAGAAATAATACACGTATTAATGAAGGTTAATAACTGTGCTCCTCAATTACTTTCACTGTTGTGATAGGTACAGCCAGTAGGAAAGCTTGGTTCTTCTGCCAGCCCTGTTATTCTTCTGTGTTACAGTTGTGTTGTCACTAGCAGCAGAGATCATTCCAATGAAGGTGTGGCAGTTAGGTCTTTGGGGTATATTGCTACTTGTGTAGGCTCAAATCCCTATGTGATACTGTGTCAGACTTGGAAAGATAGGTGTATTCAGGAATATAGCTACATCACACCCTTCAGTTTAAGACTGGTAAGCTCTCAGCTTTTGTGTAAAGTATGGAAAGGACATAAACCTTGTTCCTCTGCTGAAAGAATTGAGGGTTTGTTCATTGTTTTGTAGTAATTTGTTTTATTTCTCATATATTTGAGCTTTCTCTGCAACAGCAGACGATCTCACATGTGCAAAGAGAAGGATGTGTGGGATGTGCTTGGTCATCTATTATGCTCTGAAAAGGAGCAGACAATGCTTAAAGCAAAGAGATTGGTTCTTGGATATTTGCTTTTTTTATATGTATTTTATTGTAAATATATACAACTGTTAAATACTGAGACCCACTTGGCTGTGCTGAATAGTGCTGCAAAAAATCTCAGAACAAACCAAACCAGTTTCTGTTTCAATACAGTAACCAGGACAAAGTGAAATACCTGCATCTGTCTTGAGAAGATGTATTTGCTGTCTATGAATAAATAGTGACAGAAAGAAAGAAAATAAACCTGAAGGAAGAGAAAACAAAAGAATGTTGCATTTGCAGCAATCTCTGCTTCACAGGTTGTGAACCTTTTAAAAATGATGGAGAGCTGTATCCTGCAGAGGAGATGAGGGAGGTGAAGCACTGCAATGCTGCAGGGAAGGGGGCTCTGCAGGGCCACAGCACTCTTACTGCTGCCACTGCCATGTAAACTAGTCCCTGCTCTTGAAACTGTAGTTAAGCACCTCAGAAAATCATGACATTTACTGAAAAAGTCTTTCCTGGATTAGGCTAAAATTCCCTCAGGTTATACAAAAAAGGTGAGCTTTCCACCCATGATCGTAACAACTGAAATAAACCAACTCTTTTGAACACAAGCATGAAAATGGAGAGTAATCAGCTCTCATTTCTTTTCCTCAGGTTTGGTGTTGGTTTGCCTAAGGTCCTGTCTTTGGGTTCTCACTGGTAGCTCCTTGCCTATGCTGCCAGGCTGGTGGGACTTACTTGGCTGTAGGGATTTGCTTGTGTTGGTCAGGAGGCAAGCAGGGAGCTCAGAACTGGGGTGTCCTGACCATGCTTCGGCAGCAGTGTGCGCTCAGCCAGCACTGCCATAGAACTTCCTTGGCTGGAAGCTGCTGGAAATGTGACCCTGCCATCTGTAACATGAAGATAACATGTTTCCCTCCCTGAGTCTAGTGCACTGACCCAAAGCTGGCTGACTGCTAGAGTGGAAAACTCAAAGAATCTCTGCTCTAACGAGCTGCTTGAGAAAAATCATGGTGTATTTTAATGCAAAGTAGAACAACAGATCATCACTTCTACATTCAAAACGCATCTAAAAACTTTTCTCTTTATTGGAGGTAACTACTGAATTGTCACATTTTGGTTTAAGTTGTGTTTTCTTTTTGGATTGATTTTGTTAAGATTTCATTCTTTTTTGAAGCTCTCTCAGAAAGGGCTGTCTCAGACTTACATGGACAGGGAAGGAAGGGTAGGAAACGTGTCGTGTCCCCCCACCCCCCCAAAGTGCTCTTTGCTTTGTTTTCATTACTTTAATTACTTAATGTACAGTTTGATTCTGCTTTATTTTCTTGCCCTTTGCTCAGCTGAAGCTGCAGCACCAAGGTGGTCACTCAAATTTTAACTTACATTAGAGTTGGCCATGACTTAGGAGAAGAGAAGAGAGAAAAACCTGTGTCAAGTTTGACACTAGCAATTGAGCTGTGTCTGTGGGAGCTGTAGTAGCAGAAAACTTAAGGCAGGTCTAAAAATGATTAATCACAGTGAAGAAAGTAAATGGAGATTGGATTGCCCGGCATCCAAAAGCACAGTAGCTTTAGGTTTCTGTCAATAGAAAAGCATTTATGCCTTGCAGCATCTGACACTTTCCTGACAGACGACCTGTATTCAGACTCTAAAAAAGAGCTAACAGTAATTGGTAGCCTGGTTGGAAAATCACTCTGTCACATCCCGTTTCGGAGGCCTTGCTATGAAAGGGTGACAAGCTTCAAGGAATTTTTCTCCTTGGCAGTGTTCAGCAGCCAGTAGGTGGCAATGTTGATCCTGTTTCAGAGCTGCCTGCCAAAGCCATTGCTGCAGATCAGGGTGCCACTACAGGGGTTCTGAGGTTCTGTAATGTGCAGTTTGTGTCCTCTTATGGACCGTGGCTGCTCTTTTCCTTCAGGTTGTAACTACTGCTATTTGAGTTTTAGCTTTTGCAATAATTCAGCTTTGGGAGGTGTGTCTGAGAATGAAGTGACTGGTTTGCAGTTGCCTTGCAAGCTCAGGAGTCAAGCATACACTTGCTTCTCAGTGCTCCACTGTCCCAAAGGCAACCTTTTATCAGGTGGTGACTGCTGCATTCTTCCACTACCTTGTACGGCTGCTGATGCAAATGGGATGCAAAGGTGGATTTTATACGGAAGTGTCAGGCTCCATAGTCCTTCTCGGAGGTTGTAAGAGGCAATATGTGAATCCCAGCAAAAAAAAAAAGTTATTAGGATAAGGAAGAAATTCTTTACTGTTAGGTTGGTGAGACACTGCAATGGGTTGCCCAAGGAAGTTGTGAATGCTCCATCCCTGGCAGTGTTCAAGGCCAGGTTGGACAAAGCCTTGGATGCCATGGTTTAGTGTGAGGTGTCCCTGCCCATGGCAGGAGGTTGGAACTGGATAATCTTAAGGTCCTTTCCAACCCGAACTGTTCTATGATTCTATTAACTTGGAGGCAAAAACCTGCCGACCCTGAAAGGAGGAGATGAGAAAAACTGATTCAAGGAGGAAAAGGGAGCCTGTAATCCATCCTTGCTGACACTTCCTTTCCTGTAGATCAAGGCCATTTTAGGAAGGTGATTTTTCACCTTTCACTTGTTTTGCGTGTTTGGTTTGTTTTGTTTTCTCCCCTGACTAAGATGGATGCTCTGTATTTCTTCGTACTTTCAAGAGTCTTGATCCACTCTTTGCACATAATGTACTGGTGTAAAACAGTGCCGTTCAACAGTTATTAATAACTGTAGGTTATTGAAGGCCTGGATGCTTGATGGTCAAACAAGAAAGTCCTAAGTAAAGCCAAATGAACTTCTGCCAGGTACCTCAGGTTTATTTTGCCCTGTCAGTCCGTAGCTGTGTGCTGCTGATGTGACATCAGTGCTGCTGCCTGGGGCTAAAAGGAGAATGTGAAGGCTGAGGGGTTGCATCAGGGAGCAACTGCCCCTGGGGACCAGTTCAGTATAACTACCAGCCATGTAGCTGTTATGCAACTAAAGCACTTTGTCGTCACACACATTCCTGAGTGTAATCTAAATTTAACTGGAGTCAGTGTAATAGCAAAATATTTGTGTGGGTTCTAGCAACAGGCTTGAGGCACTTTTGGGAATGGTTTTGTGTAGTGCTTTGAAGAGAAGTGTTAAGATTAACAGGGTTACCAAGATAAACTTAGCACTGCTGAGCACTATGATCAACTCAGCACTATCAAAGGAGTCCTTAGATGGGAATTGTGAATTTTTCAGTGTAGTCATTTCACCTGCTGGAAGGCAAAAGTAGAATTGGGTGTAAATCATAACATCCAAGTGTGTGGCCCTTAAGAGCCTGGGAAAACCAGCAGTTCTGTGAAGCCTCAGATTCTAGTTTAATAATTCCCCAAGCAGTGCATTTACACATAAAACCAACATGAGACTGTGGGCTGATTGCTTTACCTTAAAGAACACAAGTGTGGTGGTTTTAGACCAGTTAATAAGCTTGTCCCACTACCACTGTACCTGTACTCTGTACGTTCAGTTAGTATATGATTACTAGTTCCGTAATAAAAGAAATTCCCTGTTCACTTGAGGGAGTTCCCGTTCATTACAGTCCTGTTAGGCTGTGAGTATTCTAGCTATTACTGGCTGTGTTAGTCTAGTAGCTGTTAATGCAGTTCCACACCTGGTCAGTGCAAGCAGTAGCTGTGCACTAAGGTGGAAATTTACTGTCCTTATGTGACATATGTCTTATGAAACAGCTGGCTTTATCTTGACAGGAAAAAACTGTGTATTACTTCTTTTCTCCATACTTAAATAGGGCTGAGACCTGGACACTAAATCTCAGTCTTCTCAGCATGGCTACTTGGCAAGATGGTAAATGCAACAGAAGCTCCTTAACTTTGCAAGGTATTTTACTGCTAAGAACAAAGCTGTACTTAGCACGTAGTATGAATTCAGCATGAACTAACTTTAGGTAGGTTGCCAAACATTAGGGTAGGCAAAGTTTACAGTCAAAATCCTCTCAGATTAGATATGAATGTGCGATCATGGAGATAAGTTACTGCAAATTCAGAACTACTTCTAACAATTACTTATGTATCTGTCAGAGAAGACTCAGAACAGACAATGCCATGTGTCCATCTCCTGGAGCTCCCCGGCACTCCTGCAGAGCTCAGGAGCGATACTCAAACCATGTTACTCTGGTGTGAAAGAGAAGACTTTATTGGACAACACCTGACAGTGCTTGTGATGGGTGCATGATGCCAAAGCACCAAGTCTGGGGAACTGGGAAACTTGGAAGTCGAATTTGGCATGTTAAGTGTTGAACTAAAATGTCTGCAGGTCTCAGCTGTGGATGGTCATTACACATTCACACCCAGGAGGAGTCTGCCCCTGCTTGGAGCTTGGGGGGATGGAATGGTAAAATCACAACAAAGTGCTGTTTCGAAGCCTCCCTGGTTCACATAGCATTGGTAGCTGTTATCTAAATAAATGCTGGGCATTTATTAGTGTCAAATGGGTGAAAAAAGAAAAAAGCAGTGAGCTTCTCTGCTGCATGCACTCGAACAATGGGTCTGGTAAACTAACTGTAGATCCTAGACAGAAAGCAAGCATGAAGCCAGGCAGCAGTTGTTCTGGTTGAGTGATGGCTTTTGCTACAGTGGTAAGAAAACCTTGAGCACTTCAAGTAAACTGGTGATCCATCTAACGTGCTATTTAATAAATGGAGCCAGGATATACTTTACATGAATTCAGTTACAGTTTACAGTGAGAGCCTTTGGTGACATGGTCTAGGTCGAGGTGTCCCTGCCCGTGGGAACGGGGTGATATTAAGGTCCTTTCCAATCCAAACCAGTCTGTGATTCCATGAATTTTACTTCATACAAATATGCTGTGTATTACAGTGAATTGTTTTAAAACATTTGTTCTTGCTCAATAATTGAGTCTTGTTAATTCTCTTGCTAAAGATGGAACCAGTATTTATACTACGTAGTTACACCTTTGTTACCAAAGAATGTGAAAATAGATATATTCCCTAGTTTGCACTCTTGCAGGCAATGTACAGTAATGCTTTCTGTGACTGTTACAAACTCCTTTGGGAATGCTACCCATGTGTTTCATTTAGATAGCTGATGTGTTTTCCTGTCTTTGCACATTATTAGCAACTGCAGCAGTATTTCTTCATGTGAATGGAGTGTGGGGCTTAAGTACAACACAGTGGCCTTGCCAGATAAGCAGCTGAATGCTACTCTCAAGCCTTCAGTTAGCAGCTCCAGCTTCCCCCTTCCCAGAGGTTTGGTTTCAGCTAAAAGCCAAACAGATCAGAAGTGAGAAATACAATGCTGCTTTAGTGGCACTGTGTACTGCCATGGAAGGGATTCCTTCTTTTTCCTTCTTATAAGGTCAGAAAACATGTTCTCTCAAATCTGTGGATCTTCACCCCTCTCTCCCACTCCTGCTGTATTCTGTGCATCTTATTTAATGTGTTGTTTGGTCTAAGCAGAAATGTTTGCTAATTGCTCATTTATTCCTGTTTGAACAATGAAAGCTGTACATAGAAACATAGAATGGTTTGGGTTGGAAAGGAACTTAAGCTCATCCAGTTCCAACTCCCTGCCATGGGCAGGGACACCTCATGCTAAACCATGGCACCCAAGGCTCTGTCCAACCTGGCCTTGAACACTGCCAGGGATGGAGCATTCACAACTTCTTGGGCAACCCATTCCAGTGCCTCAGCACTCTCACAGTAAAGAACTTCTTCCTTATATCTAACCTGAGCTTCCTTCTTATATCCAACCTGATGGGTTTAAACCCATCACCAATTGCTACAGTCCCTGATGAAGAGTCCCTCTCCAGGATCCTTGTAGGAACACTACAGCAGTTTACAGTTTTCTGCATATCTAGCTTTATAGCACAAAAGAGTGATAAGCATTTAGTGTTAATGATTTCTTTTATTTTGGGGAAACAAGAAATATCCTTTAGGAAACTCTCCATGAGGGACTCAGTGCATTTCTTCTGTCATATTCTGCATTAATACAAAATGGTGGCTGCCTTCTAAAACACTGAAAGGCTCAATGCACAGAAAGTATTCTAGAAGGTTCTAAATGCACACACCACTGTGTGTGTTTGAAATCTTCTCCTGCAGAGGTTACTCATGTAGAATACCATTTAATAAAGCTGGAGGAATTCTGAATGTTCAAATGTACACCTACTTGTGAAGACTCCCTGTTACTGTGGTCTGCACCAGAAGGAGGTACAGCCTTACTGAGGCAGTTCTTTGTTGCACTGAGTCCTCAGGGTGAGGAGTGCAATGTGCCCTTGGAGAAGACAGAGTAGAATGCTGCTGCTGTTGTGGGTGTGGGAAGGCTGAGCTCCCCGCAGTGGTGCAGTGCTCACTGGGGCTGTTCCTGCGGTGCACTGCTGCTGTGGGCTCTCTTCTTGTGGCCTGTCCCACCATAGCTTTTGCAGGTGACCAGAGCCGTAAGAAGACTGCAATGTTTTAGGTGGAGTTCTGTTAGAATTCTCCTTTCAGGGAGTGCCTATCAGTTTGAAAAAATGCCCAGTATTGGTTCATGTGAGATTCATGACTTGTCACTGTGCCATTTGATGAGCTGGGTCAGTGTTTCATTGTTTTCAGTTAGGTCCTGAGCCCTGTTTCAAGTCTGATGTATCAAGTCCTACTCCTCGCCGTTTGTTAACAAATTTCTCTCTATGTAGACTCACACAGGATGTGATCTTGTCATTTCCTAAATTCCTCTTTATTAAATTAAATTCATGAAGTTCCTTTTAAATCCTTTATTTGCATTACAGTTGTTTTTTTGATTCTTCTGCAGCTGATTCTCCTGGATTTGTAGGCATTGCTACTGAATTATTGTAGCTTATCTAGACCTGGAAGTAAATGAACCTTTCTATCCCTAAATGATATTCCCTTTTTTAACAAGAAAAGATCCTATTAGCTCTTTGCTGCAGTGTCATACATGGGAGGTCATGATGACCAGATTATTGGCCTTCTCTGTATTGATTCCTCAACCCACCTTTTGTTTCCAGATGTACGAGCTTGCTTTCAAATGCTTGGCACACCAAGTCACCCTCTGTTCCTTTCCTTTTCTCAATCTAAAGCTCATGCCCAGCTTTGCTAGGGATATTATGGATGTTACCAGGAACCCCACTCCCATGGCTAGGAGCTAGGTAAAGAGCCAAGCAGTCTTTACTGTCTTCAGTAGATAACCTTGAATGCCTGGCTCAGGTTTGGAGGAGCACTTGCTAAATGTGTTTTAAACTGAACTGGCAGCAGCAGCATTAATTTTAGAAGACCTTCAGAGCTCTCCCATCTAAGTAGCCTAACTTTGCCAAACCAGATGGGGTCCCAGCTGGAATGGCTGTCCTTGGAGCCTCATGAATCAGATTAGGGACAAAGCAATATGCCTGAGTTGCTGCAATGTTTTTTCTGTGAGGAGTGGGGGGCAGGAGAAGAGAAGGGAAGAGAGTACATCCTCTTCAAAGCTGTTGTATCAAATCCAGTGGATGGAATGGCAGTAGTAAAACTGGAAGACGAGCTCTGGAACTTTCTCAATAATTTACTCAGCGATGTGTAGAGCTGTGCAGGAGATCAGTCTTGGGTGGCTACGAATGTTCAATCAACTTCAGTATTTCAATTTCAGAGAAAATACTTTTTTATTGTCAACTCTCTAGGAATTCAGTGATATTTCACATTATTTCTGTGGCTTATATTCTCATTAAGAGGCCATCTTTAAACATACTCAGTAAGGGGTACATTCAGTGACTGACCTATAGAACCATAGAGGTTTTGCTGGCAGGAAACTGAACCTGCAGAAGAGATGGTGGAATTTACACGCAAGAAGGGTCCTCCCAAGCCCACTGGGACACTGTGAGGGGTAACAGGTTGTGAACTCACACAGCTTCTGAGTCAGAAAAGAATTTCTAACTAGTACACTTGTGTTCATCTCCATCTATTACAAAGTGTAGGATTTGGGGATGTAAATCTTCCCCCTGAGAATTCAATGGGAAAATGCTAAGTTAAATGATTTTTAAAAATTAGAAACTGCTTTTCATGTGGGTAGATGGCAGCACAATGAAACTTGCCTATTGTACATCACCAGGCTCAGTTGGAAATGAAATGAAATCAAACTCGCCTAGCTGGGGACCCATGCTTTGACCCCTGGGATTTATTTGTAGCATCATCACCATTGAAACTGATGTTGCCAGTGCACGTGCTGCTTGGTGGTGGCAGAGTTGGGTGTTCCTATTAAAGCTAGTGGCAGCAACCAGCCCGAGGGGGAGGCTGGTGTAGATTTAGTTGGCAGACCAGCTTTCTGGAGAATTTCAGAGCCCATGCTACTAAAATAAGTGTGATTATTGCTCCAGCAATTAAAATGAGGTCTCGCCAAAAGAACTCCAGGCACTTGATGGGGAGAAGCCTCTTGCAACTCCCCAGCTCATTCCCAGTCAGCTGCCTCAAGGGCTTCATCCTCACAGGAGCTGGGGTTGCACATATGGCCTTTGCAAGAGAGGGTGCAGAGACATCTTCTAACCAGAGTTTGAGGTACAGGATGTGACAGTCACAGTTCCAAGGGTTGTCAGAGGTTTTCACCTCCTCCAGGCTGTGCAAGCTGTCCAGGGTGCCGGGAAGAACCGAGGTCAGGCTGTTGTTCTGCAGATAGAGCCTCTTGGTGTCACCAGGCAAGGCAGGCACTGTTGTCAGCTTCCTTGAGCTGCAGTCAATCTGCAAACCCTTCATGCCTCCCAGTGACTTGCAGTCACAGGAGGCAGGGCAGGCTTCAGCCTGGGTCATTTGGAACAGCAATGATAGAGCAAAGCCTGCAGCAGTGATGAACTGTGTCTTGTTCATGCTTCAGCTACCCAGAGAATAAGAAGAATATTAATCTGATAAGTGGGATACATTAGCATGTTTCTAAATTCAGAGCTACAACACAGCTATCTCTCTGGATTACTCAGGAAGTTTAGGTTTTGGAAGAAAATCTTTAGCTTTCCGTATTTCCCACAGAGCCATTCTTTCTGACATTAAGTGGCATAAAAGCAGCTGGGAGAGTGTACAGTGTTCCCATTCTGTCTCTAGTTCCTTGCTTTATTGTATGAAATAGATGTTGTTCAAAGGTCTGGAACAGAACATTACCAGGAGGTGATGAGAAAAACTAGTCAGGTTTAGGCCAAGGTTTTGACTCTGTCTCTATACTTCACAGACCTAGTGTTACAAATGGGTGTTGAAGTCAGTTTTCAAAATAGAGTTCAAGAGATTGAGTAATTGTAGATATCTAAAAATCTTCTTTCTGAGATGATGAAAGTTCTAACCATGGATCATGTGTAACACATAACCAGGAACCACAGAAAAACCTGCAGGAAGTATGTATTTTTATGTGGCAAAAGGTTCTTTTTTGCTGCCTGGTGGCTTCACATCTCCAAGAACATACAGTTTAAGATGCAGGTGAATGGGGAACTGGGCATGTTGCATACCTAGTACTGCTAGTCTTTTTGGGATTAAATAGCCATGCTTCAGAATAGCAGGTAATTATCCCTTTTGCTGTGTCATTCCCACTCCTGTACAGCAGATCCCACTAGACTTCAGTCTTAGTCCCTTGTGTTAGACAGTTTAAAACCTGAAAAGCTATTCTCTTTCTCTGTTCCCTACTACTTCTCTGCATTTAAAACCACACGGCTAGCCTTGGGATTGGAATCTGAAATACAGACTCCCTTGCACAGGTCAGGGAATTTCCAATCTTGAAACCATCTTTCTTTATGAATTTCAAACAAGCGAAAACTATCTTATTTTTCTGCAGAAAGCTTCTTTTAATAAAATCTAAAATGGTAGGAAAAATGGATTGATTTTGGTTTAAATCAATTTGCTTCAGTTTACTTCCAAGGATTGTGTAAGTAGCTTTTCAGAATTAAGTTAGACAGCTTTAGATTCCTGAGCTAAATACTTCATGCCTATGTTTTAAATTGGATCAGTGCTGCATAAAAGTTAAGCTTTGTCACAGAGAAGCTGAAATGTGAATCCCACCCATCTCCTGTGTTTTGCTAGCAAGGAGTTAGTGGGAATATCTTGGGTCTGAATACTCATCTGTTACTTCAGAAGAAATCTACTAGAGCTGGTATTTCCAAAGCAGATATCTTAAAAGGACAGACTGTGTCATCTGGCTAAATAAGTCAAGCAATACCTATAGAAAAGATGATCTCATCTAATTTAATAGAAAGCCAGCAAGAAAATGAGGCAGAAACGCAGAGAGGCAGAGCTGGGGAGGTGCCTGACTGACACTTACCCTTATTTATTCCCTCTTGATTCCTTTCCCTCTGCTTGGTGAAGTGGTGCAGTACACACAGCAACTGGAGCTGACGTTTAAAGAGTCACTAAGGAAGTGTGATACAGAAGATGAGCCTTTTCCTGTGCATAACAGGAAACCTTCCTGCTGGAAGATGCTGTGTGTGGTTGACGTGTCATGGCATAGAGTGCTTGGGGCATTCTTGTATTTTCTGCAGACAAGAGGAAATGCTTTTGAATTTCTCTTATTGCTTATGTATTTTTCCTACTAAACCTGACAATGTCTGGAAAACCTAAAATGACTCATGGCAATCTAGTCGGTTTTCCTCAGCTGTAACAATCCATAGGCATAAAAGCTGGCTTGAGCTTTAGCTGTTGACACATGCAAGGCCAGGCAGGAGACAAGGCAGCCTAAAGCATGCCCATGAAACAGAGCTCTTGCTTCAGTCCAAGCCCACGTGTATTTGATAGCTGCCTTGCCAGTGATTAAGGAAAATGTGTAAAAACACCATAGCATCAGCTTAACAGATTAGTCAGATGAGATCAACTGGAGCAGCTCTGCTCTGGAGCCAGGCTGAGAGAGCTGGGCTGGGGCAGCCTGGACAAGAGAAGGCTCCTGAAGGGGAGACCTGAGAGCAGGAGACCCTAAAGGGGACCTACGATATGTCCAAAACAAGGTTAAGCCAACAAGTGGAAGGAAGGTTTCTGTGACAATCAGGGATTTGGGGAACCTCTCAGATGTGAGGAAGCTGAGTGTGACCTGCACCCTGCAGCTCTGAGCTGGCATGCCAGACACAGGTTGGTGCCCCTGACCCAACCATGGGTGTGATGAAGGATACGTGTGTATGGATCAACTGGTCAGTTCTGTTTTGGTTCTTGTGATATTTTGTGGAATGTGATTGCTTTGTAATGTCTGAGTTTGGAGTTTAGCAATGACTTCCCACGTAGTAAGGGTAAGCTCACTGGAAAGGCTCACTGTTCTCTTCCTCAGCACAGCCCCGGGGGCAGGAATGGCCTTGGGCACATACAAACCATGTCCCCAAGGCTGTATATGGCTCACCAGAGGACTGTGATCCTCCCAGTTCCTTTGCACTCCAGTTGCTGAAGAGCATAGCTGATGAATAATAACAATGCAGCATCTTAGAACATAACATGCTCTGTGTATATTTAGTTGGAAAGCCAGCAATTCAGCATGATGCAAGTTTATAATATACATGTATCTGTACATCTAAGAATGCCGTGTTTGTGTAGAAGAACATCAAAAATAGGATTTCCTTTTCTCTTAGAATAAAATTGAAGGAAGCTTTTCTTTGCTTTAGTTACTAAACACGAACCCTCTAAACTGAAGACAGCAGCTGACATTGGAAACACAGTGTGTTGTGGATCTGATGTTTAATTCAGGCCAATTCTTGTTCAGTGTGTTGTTCTGGGTCAGGCTTTGGGCTGTGGTCTGCATTTGGAAATGAAAGCCAGGTGAGTTTCAGACCTTGCAGATGTGCAGTAGAGCCCTGCTTCTGAGCTGTTGTTTCTTTATAATGTGCTGCTCTTGGGGGAAGGGAAATTACTCTGATTGCAAGTCCTGTGGTTTAATTCTTACTTCTATTTAAAGTACTTTTCTTCATCAAGTCTAATTGATTACCAGCAGCCTGAAGTTTGTTAGGAACTTCCTTAAGAAAATGACTTACTGTGTAGCTCTGCTCTTTTAGTGTTTCAGAAGGTAATTTAGACAGTGCTGGAGGGAGAGGATGAAAATACTTCAAACCCTGTTTGAATTTTGATCTCTTCTGTGAGATGAGGAAAGTGATTCTCCTTTGTCCAAATGAGGAGCTCATCTGCCTGTCAGATGTTCAGCAGCTGCACCCGTGCCTGGACTGCTGATAATGGGAAGATCCTTCCACCTATTTTGGAAGTACGTCACTAGACCATAGATGTCATAGATGCTTCCTGTATCACAGTCTACGCCGTGTGCCTTAAGGAGTGCTGCCAGTCAGAGTAAACATTTTCCTGTTAACATGGGGAAATTGAATGCCTCATCTTTTTGCACTGAAACCTGCAAAATACTGGGAATCCTCTGGGATCCATCCTCAAATTCTGCACAATGGGTAATCCTCACAGAGGTTGTCCTGCATTCCTCTGGCTGCTGTGTTACACGTGGCTGGAAAGTAGCTGATCATGCTGGATCCCTGACTCTGTTAGGCACTATGAGGACCATGGGCTAGCTTCTTCAGCTCTGTGCAGAGGTGAACGTGTGCAGGGAGTATCTGGCAGAAGCAAAGCTTAGAATACAAGACATTTGCATTTATGGTTTCAGGGCTATAGCTTTTTATAGGACAAATGAGGATTCTTCATTTAAGAGGATTTATTAAGAGCCAGTTGAGGGGGAAAAAGTTATAATCTGCTATAATCTTGTTATAGTCTGAAAATACCCTTTCCATGGAGTGAATCCATCCGAAGGTTTTGTGAATGAGAAAGGCTGCGTCCTCTCAGTGGAGAGCTACTTCTGACACTGTTGTTTCCCAAACAAAACCCCTCTCACTTCCTTGCTCCCTGGAAGCTCACTTCTCTGCATTAGTTTTCCTTTGAGGCCTTGACTGTTCCAGTCAGTTCTGTGAGTACTGTGTCTGACTGCTTGGAGAGGGAGACAACGGAGGTGAAGGGAGAAGCAGGTAAGAATAAAAGCTGCAAGTGCAAGATCAATGTGCAGCTCAAACACATGACCTGCTAAGAGGAAACTCGGGCAGAATATGCTATTATTCTTTATAGACAGTTTCAAGGAGTTATAGTCACTTCTTGATGTCAGTGACCTGTTCTTGACCTAGAATGAGCTCTTTCTCCAGCACTATTGCTGTTCCAGTGCTGAACAACCTTGCACATCACACTGTCATTAGATGAAAAAGTGCTTCTCTCTCAAGTTCTAGCATCGTGATTAACTCTGTTGTTCATATTTGCAAGTAGATTGCTGAGAGAAGACTAACCAAAATAGTTCTTAAAAATTGGATGTGAGTCACTGGTAATTCATGAATTATACAAATAAGTGAGTAAGCAAAAAGAAGGAAAAAAGATCAATCACAAAATTCATTCCCACATCAAGGAATATTGCTTGCAGAAATGAATTATAGAAAATCTGTGATTTCTCTTGCATTAGGAGTTACCGTTGCCTCAGGGCCAGACTATTCCTGTTATCTGCTGTACCCTCCACAACTAGCCTGCTAGAGTTAGTATATGTATGTGGGAGGACTCTGAATTTCCTCCTGTTCATATTGTGTTTCCCATTCCACATTTACTGTGGAAATTCTGCCCCTGTCAAACCGAATATCTTATTTCCTTGGAAGATTATTACCCAGACACATAAGCTCTTGTCATTGAGGAAATTCTCCTAAACTGTACTCCACTCTTTTTATGAAGTACTTCTTTCTCCTCCCACCCATTCTCATAAGGCAACCCCCTTTCTGCTGTTGTCACTATTCAAACTGCACGTTGCTGTGCAAACATCAGCTATCGCTTTCCTTTCCACTAGGTGTCCTTCCAGTTGTGTTTTTGTTCAATGTTGGGCATTCGTGTCGGAATCAACCATTCAATATAATTTATCAAGTCAAAATCATTGTCTGAAAGGCTGAAATATTATATTATTTTAGGATATTACATTTTTCATAGTTTCCAATTTAAAAATGTAATAGATGTATGAAATGTGCCTACTAAGGGATATGTCTATGCCAGGCAGCTAACCTCCTCTTTGTGTTCTGTGGAACTCTTAGGGTCTTGAGCCTGGTAATGAAAGCAAATATTCACAGACAGTTTGGATCCAAGCTGTCCTCAGGAAAACATTCATACCGTTTATGCTAAGTTGTGACAATGATTTGGCACACATGGGGAAGCTTCTAGAGAGTCTCTAAAATCACCATTAAGAGCCCACCATCAAGGGAGTATTTCCCTCCACAAGGGAAATGGCCATGGCCTGCATTCCTGGTTCAGTTCCCGTCTCTGACCATGAATGCAGACATCCATCCCTGCAGCAGCCAGCACAGCCAGTGTTTGTCGTGTGCTTCAGGAGCTGAGGGTGGTGTTGGCACCTTGCTGGGAAGTGCTGGGCTTGGTAAATGCAGTCACCTGTGCCAATCTCTGCCTTGCTTGCTTTGCTGAATTAAAAGTAACCAGTTTTCTAGCTGGTTGTGCACAGTCACTGTTACTCAAAACACACCACCAGGTTTTAGTCGGTTACAACACAGTGCTGCATTTATGTGAATGTTTTATTTAGGATCAGGATTGAACTTTCAGGGCAAATCATAGAATCCCAGCCTGGTTTGTGTTGGAAAGGCCTTAAAGCTCCTCCAGCTCCAACCCCTGCCACGGGCAGGGACCCATTCCACTGGAGCAGCTTGCTCCAAGCCCCTG
>JBCJKH010038210.1:0-18714 GCA_039877255.1 Loriculus beryllinus | reverse complement strand
TTAGGGTATCAAGAGTACTCTTAAGTGAATAATTTTTTTTTAAATTCCATGCAGAGTACAATTTTTCTTTCTAATGTAAGCAAAAGTCCTAGCTTTTTCCTCTTTCATTATACGTGCTTAACTAAATATTCCCTTGATTGGTATGTGTTGGGGAGAATTTGGATTAGGGGTATTAGCTACATCTTTACATTGGGGGTAAATAAACTCAAAGTTCATCATAAATGCTGACTTATTTCTCTTCCTTTAGGAAACACACATTATCCACACCTTCAAAGAAGACTTTTACGGAGAAATTCTTAGTATAGTCATAGTAGGATATATTCGGCCAGAAAAAAACTTTGGTTCCTTAGGTCAGTATTGCAGATCTCCCTTAAACTAGTCTTTGATTTGTCTTATTCATGCAAGTACTGTTTCTTTGTTCTGTCTTCCCATAATGAGACACTGATCTGTTAACCTTTGAAATTTCAGTAAAATATTTTCATAAGCTAAATGTACAAGTTGGTTTAATTAAAAAAACCCAAACCATACTCCCACATCTTCCAGTCTTTCACACTAAAAAAAACTATATTGTTGTCACTTGTCTGAGGAGTAATTTTTACATCACAGGTTTGTTGTAAAAGCATCAGTCTAGTCTGCTAATTTCTTTTAAAAATGAAGCTCTGTTAGAATAGAAACAGAAATGCTGAAATACGTGTTGGAACCAGGAGAGGGAAGTGCTTATAATGATGAAAAATGCAACCCTGTCATGTTTAGGAAAAAAGAAGAAAGCCGTTTAAAACCAAAGAATTTTGCCTTTCAAATGTCATGGTAATAATTATATTCTACTTCTGAGACTGTTATCTGGTATTCTGTGGTACATGTTATTTCATTTGCTATTGTGTGTGCAGAATTCAGACCAACTTTTAAGTATGCCTGTTGTTATCTTTTTCAGAAGCACTCATTTCAGCAATTCAGGAAGACATTGAAGAAGCAAAAAGACAGCTAGATTTACCAGAGCATCTTAAACTCAAAGAAGATAACTTCTTTCATCTGCCAGGAGCCAAAATAGTGAACAACCACTAAGCAAACTCCTACTGCTTTTTTATTATTATTATTATTATTTTTCCCTTTGTGGGTTGTTTTTGTTTGTTTTTCTTTTGTTTGGTTTTTGGTTTTTTGGTTTAGTTTGTTTTGGGTTTTTTTCCATTTTATTTTATTTTTTTTTCTCCCCTGTCATTGAGCTTTTACATTTGCACTGCTTTTATAGGTACTTTGTTGTCCTATATCTATTCAGGTAAACTGAGGTTGGAACCAAACATACAAGTTCATTTTAGTTTCCTTGTGTTAATTCATTATTAACCCAGTGATGCAAAAGGAGTAGAAGGCTGGTTTAGGTCCTCGCAGATAAATTGTGTATCTTGAAGTTACCAGTTGTTCAGAGATATGAGCATGTGTGGAACATGACCAAAGTTTATCATTACCTCTTCTGACCCCAAGGTGTGGATAGTTCACTTAAGTGAAGAATGTCTGGTTTTAACATACAGAATGTTATTCCAACCTCTTACCAGTTCTGTGTCATTCTTGCATCTTGATTTCAGGTAGTAGCTTAGCAAATTTTTGCCAATGATTGAATCAGAAATTTCCTGTGGTTCAGGAAGCCAATAATTAGAATCATAGAATCGTTAGGGTTGGAAAGGACCTTAATATCATCCAGTTCCAAACCCCCTGCCATAAGCAGGGACACCCCACACTAAACCATTTCCCCCAAGGCTTTGTCCAACCCGGCCTTGAGCACTGCCAGGGATGGAGCACTCACAACTTCCTTGGGCAACCCATTCCAGTGCCTCATCACCCTTACAGTAAAGAATTTCTTCCTTATATCCAATCTGTAGCTGAGGAGCAAGAATTGGAATGAGCTTGGAAAAAAATCCATCCTACTTCTCAGCAACAATCCTCCCCTGTTTAAGTTTTAACCCACTGCCCCTTGTCCTGTCACTACAGTTCCTAATGAAGAGTCCATCCCCAGCATTCCTATAGGCCCCCTTCAGATACTGGAAGGCTGCTATGAGGTCTCTAAGCAGCATGAGTAGCAAATGATTAGAAAGCAGTCAGGGTTGGACAGATCCTCAAGCTGCACTTTCTGATTTGTTAGTAATCAGAAATGGCAGTCTTTATGCTGATGTAGTCCCCAAGCATTAGAGCCAGATGCTCTGAGCACTTGTAGTTCTGAGACCACCTGCCAGCAAAAGAATAGAGGTATCATTTGCTGGACATGGCAAGGGCACCTGCTGATCAGATGCACTTCTGCATAACAAGTGACTGTACCACATTCCCTAAAGCCCTAAATAATGTCATGATCTAAAAACCTGCTATTAATTTTTCATGAAGATTTTCTCACTTGGGTGTGATTGTGCAAGTCTGTGGATGCTACAAGTGGGTGGGAGAAAACCCAGAGCTGAGCAGCAAGAATTGGAATGAGCTTGGAAAAAAATCCATCTTACTCCTCAGCAACAGTATAAATCCTTCTTTAGTCCCACATATGGCTGAGAAATCTACCCTCAAGATATTAGACTCTATTTCCTCTCACAATCCACACATTCTAGCAGATCTTGTGAAGCATGGGAAGAATCCTGCTGCCCACAATTGGTCAAAGTCAACTATATTTCTTAGGTTTCTTCCCACTTGCACTGTAAAGAACAGAACTGCATATTTCAAACAAGCTGAGTCATCAAATGCTTTACAGACGTAAGCACATAAGCAGAAAATTAGCTAAGGAAAATACAGAGGCCATAAAAGGAAAAAAAGTGCATTTTCTGTAAAAGTCGCTGAAAGCTGGCACAGCATCTGTGTAGAAGGAAGCACTAAGATAGCAGAAGGTGCAGAGCAAAGCTTTCACTTTCAGGAAGTTATTGCTAGCTCCACCATCATGCCAAACCCAACAGAAAGCCACACCAAAGATCAGCTGAGGTTGTCCTTTACAGACAGGAACTATAAAAATAGCAAATTCCAAAAAATGATTGATTTGTAGGGAGCTAGCACTGGTTAGAGATTTGATATGGATCTGAATAGACCTTCTTTTATAGAGAGATAACATAATAAGACAAAGGGCTTTTCTACTGAAAAAGGGACAGGTTACATAAAAAACATAAGTAGCCTGGCTCTTAGGTTGCAAAAAATTCAAAGTGACCACATCAGACAGAATGAAAACAAAACAGTTTCAGAAACAACTCTCCCCTCTACTCATTGTGCCCTCGGAGACAGATCCCTGCTTATAGGCACAGCATTGGATAGCTCAGTGTCTTTCTGAACTCCACAGAACTTGCCCGTCTCCTCCGATCCCAAGGAAGTTCACTCAGTTACCTCTGGGTCCTGCTGACCACTCTTCTGAGCGGTCTCTGTCCCTGTGGGCTGCAGCAACCCAGGCTGCCCCATGACTCTCCTCCTGCCAGCCCTGGAACCATGTTCCCCAAAGAGGCCTCGTAGTTCCCCGAAGCTGCACCCACCCCATGTTGTCCTTTCCAAGGGCTCTCCTTTTCCAGCTGCTTCTTGAAAGGACACAGCATGCAACTGAGAACACGCACACAAAACAAATACCATCTGTCACATTGGGGAATTTTAATTTGTGTATGCATTGACCTGAGACAAGCTCTGTAGGCAAGAACTGAACTACATGCAATCTCTCTGGCTGAGCTGAGAGGAACAGTAATAAATTTGCTTCCTCTAAGCTACTTTCTTAAGATCTCCTAATAAATACAAGAAGAAAATAGTTTCCGCAGACCATATTCTACAACGGGGTGAATTATACTTGGAGCAAGCAAGCCACACAGACTGATGGAAGCACTTGAGACAAGATCTCCCCAAGCATCCCCTCTTACATAGGTGAAGTTACACCACAATTATACTAAAAATATCAGTCATCAATTCCATATTGATCACATGATGGATATGGATGGATATCAAAATATGCTGTGTTGATCATGTTACACGCACACATCTAACAGTGCACTGAGAGTTTCCCTGTGTAATGGCTTGACAAACAGTCTTTTTATATAGCCAAATCAGCCCACATCATCTGAACTGCAGTTGTAGGATGGCTGTCATATCACCCATTGGTTGTTTGATAGCAGTGGAAGGAGTAGAGGTTATTGAGGAACAGGATGACAAGCAATAGGCTGCCAGCACAAGTTATCTCACCTATAGGCCATTGACTCTTATGCTCTGAGGCTTCCCTGAGAAGGAGATTGATGGCAACAAGCCAGATTAATTGTTCTGGCATGACAGGTTTGATCTGCACAAAGGAAGCTTCCCACCTGCCCTATGGTGAGAATGAACGTGCTGTGGTTCAGACTGAATTCCTTATACCATATTTAATAACAACTGCTCCCCAACAAATGATGAATTCAATAGAGGCAGCAATGTGAGGAAAAAGCCCAGTTGCACCAGGTCACTGACAATCCTGAAAAGAAAGTAAAAAAAGAAATCCCCCAGATTGAGGAGTCAGACACTTACAGGCCTGGCAGGAAACCTGTTATAAATTTCCTGCGCTTAAGGAATGAAAGATACCAACTTTTCTGGAGAATTAGGATAAGAAAACCATTTCTTTCTTGGAAGCTGTAGCTGGAAGTACACTTAAATAGTTCTTAAATTAGAAGATTAAAACTTTGGCATACTCTACTCCAGCCTCTGGGCAATGATGACCTACTACTTCATCTGAAATGCTTTTAAATTCAAGCCAAAACAGATGATCACTGTAGGGCCCTTCCAACTGAAATCTTCTCTTGTCTTCTCTTGTCTGTATCTAAGGTTGCATGAGTTTAAATCTGTTTCAAGGTAAAATCTCCCCCTTTTGTAGGGAGCTATATCCTGATTTCACACAAAAGAACTGAATTACAAAGAGATGGCAACTTTCATTATCTGTGCAATTTCTGACCCTTGGCATGTCTTTAGCAAGCAATCTAGGTATTTTTACCTCAATCAAATCTTTTTCAATATCCATTGGCATCGGGATCTTCTTCCACTTTAAAATTAGAAAAAAAAAAAAAAAGGAAAAAAACCCAAAACAGGTGGATGACAAGAATAATGCAGGAAAACTCCAGAGAGGATCACACAAAAATGGAACTCCAGTAGAAAAAGACCATTAAAAAATGTTGGCAAAGGAATAGGTCCAGCAAATGATCCTCAAATCTGGAGAATACGTGAACTGCTGTCACTATTGACTTTGTGCTTTAAAATGCAGATGTGGAAATATGCCAATAATGTAGATGCAAAGAGGAACTGCAGCTTGAATTGTGAGAGGATCTTAGTCTTCATTTCCTCCTAGAGCTTCTACTAAGACAGTTGTCTATGACAGTCTTTGTTCCAGTTAGAGGGATTTTTGCAATATGACTTGTGTAGCAGGGCAGAGGTTGTAATTCTCCTCAGATCATTCTACATAGAATACTCAACAAGCCATCACATCTGTAAGACAGAGGAAATGAGGATCAGACCTCTAACCAGTGGATTTAGAGGTAAATTCCTCATAGTTGTCATTCTTACACTTTAAACTGCCATAAGATACTCTGAGGAGTTTCATTAACTATGCAGCTGAGACGTTTCTTCAGATATCTCTCTACAAATACTTCTATTTAAAAGTCTGTTCACTGCTATCACCTGATAATCACTACATAAATTAGACTGAGACCTGGATTGTTACTGCCATTCCTGTTACAGTCACAACCCTGTAAACACACAGAGGTAATAGACAGATATCAGCTGATAGTTTGTCAAAATATTTCCAACACCAGCTACCAGAGATAAAGCTTCTGCCTCAGACAAACCTATTGCCATGACAGCCAGATGATGATACTGAGACAGCCTGTACCATGCAGCAGCACTGAAGATGTCTGATTTTGATAGTCTGACAAGCAGCACCACAGGTATCTTTCTTTACTACAAATTGTGACCAGTTCACCACAGTCAATAACTAGGAGAGACGTAAAAGGACCCTTCCATGAACAGCAGAACTAAGAGGAGCTGAAATTTACGTTTTCATAGCATTTTACCAGAGACACCTCTGAAAAGCTGAGAAAAAAGCAGCACTGAAAGCTGAGTCTTTTAGTCTTTTTTTCTTCCTCTGAAATTGAATATATTATGATACAACCAACCACAGCAGAGGAAGTGTTTTACTAGCGTACCTCTTCAAACAAGCATAGCTTTATTAATTATTTGAGAGCTCAGAAAACGGGTGAGAGATGTGTCCGTTTTGATCAAGATATGCTATGTGTCAATTCTGTAATTAATTGCAATTTTGTCTAATAACCTTTCTGTCTCGAGCTGAGCAGCTGTGAAAATGGAGTCACAATACTCTATAGCAAACCAAGTGCCTCCTCTTTGAGATGTACGTAATTGGCATGTCAGGTGACAATATGACAGCTATATTGATATTACAGCCAGAAGTGGTACAAGCGTCCCTGCAGCTAAGACTGCTTCTCTCTTGTTACCCTTTATATTGAACAGGAAGTCAAAGAAAATCTAAGACCCTGTGCTCCTGGCAATGAAAAATTACAGACTCATTCAGCAATTTCTTAAAACTACAGCAAATTGTCAGTACAGAAATCTAGCAGGTGGCTTGGCTATCCAGCTCTCATTAATCTGCCCTCTGGCATGTGTCAGTGCTCTGAGAGAATTTTGCATTATGCTTTAATAAAGACTTTCAAGACATATTGAATGCGTAAGTAATTTTCCACGGAAGGACATTTGTATGGTAGTTTGTAGACAAGGGCTAATTATTTTTCCCTTGAATGTTTTTTAAAGAATAGCTGGCTTCAACAATGCCATATTTTTTCAGCACTCAGATTCCTGTTGTTAGATTACTTTGATGTTTAGAGGACAGTAAACAATACGTACAATTCCACTTAAGAATTTATATCAACCAACTCCTCTAAGTCATCATTCACCTACAAATTCCAAAGTATTAATGAACAAGAAACAGGGTTGAATTAGATAGAAGCAGCAGCTAGCTCCCTCAATTGAAACTCCAAAGAATATATTCAGGGTAATGTTACTTTTTAATTCCACAGCTGCTTTTCTACTAAACAGGTAATCAGTATTTCAAACCAGTAAAATATCACTGAGAGGAGGGAGATGGGAAGAGAACTATATCCCCAGTACATCCATGTGGGTGCGTATGGTATTTTTAGCCCAACTTTGGACTTTCCTAAGTCTAATGTAACATCTATTTTTGTCCTCTTTCCCTATCATTAACTGGGTACCTGTTAGAAGAACCCTAATGGCATTGTTTAGAAGTGTTCCATTTCCATGATTTTCCTTATTAGAATCACTGCCCTCTGCAGAATTATTGGTGTGATTCTAATTAGCTTGCAGCGCCTTCAACTAGAGAATCCAGAGTTGCTCCAGTTAAAACAAATCCTGGATCTCATCACTTTAGAGATTAACAAAGCCTCAGTACTCTGACTGCTCATTTCCAATATAAATTATATTTTATATGGAGAAAGGAGAAGTGTGAAGTCACAAAAACTGTGCCAATTCAAATGCCTATGGCACACACAAATGAAGTGCCAGTTAAATAGGTCTGACAAATTCCAGTGTTTCAGAAAGGTCATCTATTTTGTTTCTGCTGTGCATGGGCAGTTTGCCTGGCTTATTTAGTAGAGAAAAAGCAGGTCATATTTTACAGAGTGAGAACCATCCAAAGAAAGGAATAACCATTTAGCACATCTGCCAAGCAGAAACAGCAGAAGGAAACATTTTCATGATCTATTTCATACACTTCTCTGCAATTATATTTCCCTTAACAGGTGCACTGCAAGACAAAAGTATTCTGTCAATTCACTGTAGATGAAAATCAATAAATCAAGTACACCGCAAACTCTCTTCTGCTTGCTTTGTAGATTTTAAGGAGCTATACAGCTACATCTGAGTCCTTGCTGCCTCCCTCTCAAACATGTTCTGTCGTTCTTCATAAATGAATCTGAAAAAATTTAATGCTTACTCAAGAGAAGCATGTCAGGCTAGAACATGACTGTCAGAAGGTTTATTGTGCAGAACTGTGTCCTTTAAACTTCATCACAGCTAAATGAATAGGTACATACCCTACCCACACCACATACCTCTGTCCTTCAGGCAGATGTATCCTAGAAGCTACAACTGGTTACTACTTCTGTCTTCCTTTTCCATATTCCTTATGATGGAATCTTTGAAGAACTGATTTCTAGATTCTTTTAAATATTTCTCTTCTTCTTCCTCTATTAGAGATTTAAGGCATGGGGGATAGTGGCTTTTTTCTTTTGTTTTTAATATATGATCCAGACTGAATCAAGTGAACACTTGTCTGTCTGCCTTCCATTCCTCTATATAGTAAAAAGAACTTTCAAAAGACACTCACTTTCCCATTTCTAATTTCCCATTACTGTTAGCAAGCACTATATCCTACCCAATACGGTGAAGCTGACACTACTGGTTGATAGTTTGAGCTAGCAGAACTTAGCTATACCTCAAACTATTTTTTTATCAATGAGATATTCGAACTAAGTAACTTTTAATCAACCACAAAACCAGTTATTAAGACAGCGCTTACTGTCATAGGTTCACAAAGCACACACAGTTTGACACGTGGATGGACCTCCACCAGTATGTCAAATGAACTTTGTTGTGCACTGTCTTGTTTTCCATTGTTCAAACTCCACTGCCAGGTCCAGGTTCCTCCTCATCCACATCTCATGTCATGCCCAGCATCATATGTTCCATCAGTTTCATCATTTTAGACTTTCTCTTGGTACAGGGAATACTTACCCTATATGAACTTTCCTGAAAAAAAAGTAGTCAAATATTCTCTTTTATGTACAAATGTGGCCTGAAAACTCCATAGAAAAAGAGCTCTGAAAAAATTTACACATTCCCCTGCTTTTAGATGACTTGAGAAATTCTTATCTATATATCATCTTGTAACTGTTGATTCAACATAAAATCTAACTTTAGGTGAATATGTGAATTATAAATATTAATGTTCTCCTACTCTCACATAGAGAGCACTAAAAGCTCCACAGAATAGCTCCTTTCAGTTTGACACTAGTAACAGTAGCCAAAAGATGTACTTGATAGCTACCCTGCCAGCTGATGTTCTTTTGTACATGTATTCATTATACAGCCCTGTAAACACAGGATTGAAATTTACAACAGAATTGGAATAAAGGGGTCTGAATAGTTTATGGTGGATACTGGAGGGGTGGATATTTTTCAACTTTCACTGTTGCCTTTAAATAACAAACTGTCCATCTTGTCTTCTTAATGGGATTGGTTGAGATATTGTTTGTAAACCAGGTGCTCTCATGGACCTTGTTTACAAAAAAGAGGATGCGAAGGCTGGAGGCTGCCTTGCCTGCAGTGACTGAGATGATGGAATTCAGCATCCTGAGAGGAGGGAGCCCAGCAAAAAAGCAAGATCACAGCCCTTGAGTTCAGGCTCTTCAGGTATATGCTTGACACAGTCCCATGGGAATAGGCCCTGGAGGAAATAGGGGTCCAAGAAAGCTGGTTGGTAGTCAGGGATCACCTCCTCCAACCTCAAGAGCAGTCTGTTCCAATGAGCAGAAAGCCAGGCAAAAAAAATTAATGAGGCCTGCATATATGAACAAGAAGCTCCTGGCAAAACAAAAAGTAAATACATAGAAGGTGAAAACAGGGATGAGTAACCTGAGAGGAATATAGAAATGCTATCCCAAGCATGCAGAGACACGGTTAGGAAAGCCAAAGCCCACCTTGCATTAAACATGGTGAAGTCTTTCACAAGTGGAGAAATGGCAAAAGGGAGACTAGGGAATATGTGGACCAATTGTTGAATGGGGCAGGGGTCCTGGTGACATAGGACATGGAAAAGACTGAGGTGCTGAATGCCTTCTTCACCTTGCTCTTTACTAATAAGACCAGCTTTCAGAAATCCAGGGACTCAGAGACCAATAAGAAAATCTAGGGAAGGAATATTTACCCTTGGTGGAAAAGGATCAGGTTAGACAATGCTTAAGCAATCTGTTCATAAGTAAGTTCATGGGCTCCCATGGGATGAACCCAAAAGTGCTGAGGGATCTGGCTGACGTTGGGGCCACTCTCAGCTATCTTCAAACAAGTGGGAGAGGTGCCCATCATTATTGTCACATTGTGCAGTCACTAAGTTTTTAAACTACATGACTCAAAGAACATTTACTTTAAAAACACTGGAAGGGGACAGATTTAGTAACAAAACCAGGATGCCAATGACTTTTAGGACAATTAACTCTAAAAGGTTAGGAATATTACATTGGCACTACCACACTGTCTAAAATCCAAGTCTGTCTAAAATCCAGGCTACTGGAATCAGCAATTCTTATTTTCTAACTTTTCTTCAACTGACCCACTGAAAATCCCTAGTTTACTTCAGAAAAAACCCTGAACACTTTTGGAACAAGAGCAGAGAAGATGCATCAGGTATAGGTAGGTAATGATGTTTATAGCACTGCTGTTCTTTCTACACTTCATTAAATTTTCACATTTATAAGGTCTCATATGGAAGAGGATCAATTCAGATATGGGCAAAACAAACTGGCTTCTGTTTTATAGCTACTACAGATGTTTTACATCCTCTAAAGACCGAAAACAAAGCTGTTGCAATCTAAACAACCTAGGTGAAAGCGACATTTGCTCAGAGGACAAGTATTTATTATGTTAGGGGTACAATAATCAGGGGGATTAAAAGAACAAAGGTTAGTATCATGATGCTCAATCTCAAAAATTGCACATAACAGGTATCCAAGAAAAACTAAAATTGGAAGATTAAAAAAGTTTTCTTCTTACATCAGTTTGATGCATGAAGCATTCCCATTCTTAAGCCTAGGGTTGGAAAAGAGTCTGTCCATACAGCTGGAAAACACTGCTGGGACTGTCCTATATACACAGACTGACAGAAGAACAGTATTTAATCAGCATTTTAGCTCCCATGCAGGCCTAAGTTGCCTAATCCTATGTATTATCTTTGATTACAAGATTCTTAGCAAAGAAAAGTAAATAATTTTTACTTAGAGGGATTTACCTGTAAAGGTTTATCATCATTCCCCATCAGAATCAACCTTGCAATCATCTTTGACACTATAACTGGGATATGCAACAGAAAAATTCCTATTATTATCTCAAACAAAACAGTTGAAAGGACATTCAGAAAAAGAACTTAAGGGAAAATGTGGCTTCACTCAACATATTCCTGTTGATAGTAATGAAACCAGAATTTCACTCATTGATACATCAGAAAATTTAGTATCTGCATATGACTTTGCCCAGAATTATTGTGTTTGCTGTACGAGAGAATACAAAAGGGGATAACATGATATCTTGTGGACACAATATGGGATTTTCAGTTATAACTTAAAAATCCTGCAGAATTTAACTAGCCTATTTTCATTTAACGTTTGTAGGTCTCTGATATCCTCAAGTGGAAGATACAAAGAAACACAGCGCATAATAATGTTTACACAGTGTAAATATTTGTTGATTATGTGTGTATTGTTCATGATATTGCTATGGTATATGATAATTGATATATTGGATTAAATTTTAATCCACTGAGGATAACCAAGGGGCAGAATATTCAGCAGATCCTATTAAAAATGTTTTTTCTTCAAAATCTGTATGAGGATAATATTATAATTGCCGGGAGTTATTCCATTTATTATTATTCCTTCCACAGAAAGTGAGTCTGAGCATTCTTAGTGTATCACTGGTGCCCTGCTGTGATGATTACACTGATTTGATGGGTTTGAACAGCAGAAAAAGAAATTATCCTAAACTGGATTTAATGTGAAATACATAAGTCATTGCAATATCAGCAGCAGTTTATAGAATTCATGTCAGGAAGGCAACCTAACAGTTGTTTATGTTTAAACAAGCTCACATACTCAATTATTTTGCCCAATAAGGCTGGTGCTCATGCTACGCATTTTTGCATAGAAATATATACACTTAGATCTGTACCTTTAATTTAATTTAGAAAGTAAATATGTTTAAAGTTAGCAGGGTGCTTTTTCTGTTTGGGTTTGACTTTTTACATGAGTACCAACAGATCACTTTTCTGGCAAGAACAAATTTAAGAAACATTATTATGTGACAGTGCTATCTATAATCATATGCACGCAGAACCTATGCAACTTTTATAACACATATATACATGCTGAGCTACTATAGTCCATGTTTTTATTCCTCTCAAACTTCATGCAGCCCTGATAATACATATACTTGTGCTCTGACTTAAATTTGTAGATCATCTTCACAGAGACTCTGAAAATTAACCTCAAGAATGAAATATATATCCTTCCTCTCTTCCAGCTGAAAACAATACACACAGCTTTGCTCCACAGCACACTAATATCCAAGTCCTAGGACTACTGCAGAATGCGTATGTCAGATGGAACAAATGACATGATGATCCTCAGAGGCAGGCAGTTAATCATCAACAGCTCTGTATTAATACCAGCGTATTAGTAAACAATAAACAATATAACTCTAAAACAATATATAGCTATTGCTGAGTATAAAACAAATTCAATATAGAATGTATGACTAAAACCCCACTTAAGGAGCTGTTAGCGTACAGCATTAGGCTGTTTATGTACACTGCATTCTTTGCTTCTGCAGCCCCTCTCTTACCCAGTTTCTCTTCTATATATCTTAGTGGTAGTTCAGTTATGCCCAACCAAGCTGCAGAGACGGCATAGTAAACATAGC
Organism: Loriculus beryllinus; assembly: GCA_039877255.1. NCBI lineage: Eukaryota > Metazoa > Chordata > Aves > Psittaciformes > Psittacidae > Loriculus > Loriculus beryllinus. Next base: position 5,991 of record JBCJKH010038210.1, on the reverse strand, counting down.
TAAAATAACCATAGCTGCATATCTGTGTATGCAAGGGCTAATTGCATGTCTGACTGACTACCCACACACATTTCTTGCTTTTCATTGCTAACTGTAACAGGAAGTGTTTTCAGTCCATTTACCTACTTGCAAATTTGACTTGTACCATGTCATAACTTCTATATATTTCAGAATCAACAAAAAAATAAACAGTCCTCAGAAAAGCAGAAAAGTTATTCACAATATGCATTATTAACAATATAAGGGGGAAAAAATCTGTTTTCCTAAACACTGTCCATTTTTAGGGCCATATTGTCCTCCAAAATTCACAACAGAGCTTGAAGGCTGAATAAGACAATGCTGTGATGCAGCTTCAGGTCATTGTCATAAATGGTTTAGCATTCACATTCTGAGCTGCATAACAGAAAGCAAAAAAAAAAAAAAAAAGACTTTATGCATCAATTACTCAACATTCCCAGCATCTGCGTCAAAATTAGAGGTAAATGTAAATTTGCCTTAATTAGTGTAAACGGAGTATTACGTCAAGCCTTTCCATATTTTGTTTTTTCCTGCTTAGATTCCATCAGGCATTTCACACATGTCTTTCATTAATAGGAGGTCCAATATGATCAAGTAAGTAAACATGGGAATCCTGACTTTTTTATTCACTGCTTTGCTTTCATTCTCTGTTTCATAAACACTAATACCAACAAATGAACTTGCAGATAAAAGTACCCAACGCCGTCAGTCATTGGTCTTACCCAGTGACCACACTTACCTTCTGAGCATTCTCCAGCCTTTCCAGTCATGACCTCAGTCTTCTGTGCTTTGTAGCTGTGGATTATTAAAAAGGTAGTAAATCAGTATTTGACTATTATTTGACTCCTGAAAGTATTTTTAAATAAATACCATAAAGATGTTATGATATATGCTTGTCTAATTTTATGTAGATTTCTGTAATTTAGAACTACCTGCACTTATAATCATAAAAATTTAAGATCCGGATATCTATTTCACCTAATGCCTGAATACTTGCAAATGTTTATAATACTGATTTACCCTATTAATTCATCCCTTTTTCTTTAAATGCTCATTGACTGGTGTTTCTTTTCTTTTAATTCTCCATATTTCTTTTCCTTGCCTCCAACTTTCTCTATAAACTCAACAGATTTCCCTTAGCACATCTATCTCTTTCTACATTTTTACATTATTTAGGAAAACATTCTGCATAGTTCTAAAACTGAAAAAGCAGCAAGTAAGTTATGCATAATGATGCATCTACTAGCTCAGGTCATCACACCTCTAGGCTATTTTCCTTTTGGAAAGAAGTAAACCTTCCAACTGAACAGTGACTATTCTTCCTGGAAAAATATGGCTGGTATTTTCCTTATGCTGACTCTTCCTTTAGAACTAGTATTTTAAACACTAATAATAATAATAATAGTAGTAATAACAGTAATAGTCTATTTACATTATTGCTTCTTTATGTTAAATGTATTAAAATAAAACCTTACAGAAAAAAAAAAATCCTCATCAAGCTTTAATCTTTTGCCTTACGTAAAACTCATATGTAATGAATTGATGGGCAAATCTTGTATAACAATAATGTGATCATGTAATTAACAACTGTATTACAATACAGAGTTTCAAAAGAAAAGAATAACATCCACATGTGCAGCCATGATGGTAGAATAACACCTAAAAACATGTCTTTAGAATCAAATCAACATTTGCTTTTGAACAAAGGTTTTCATACTCCACTGGGAGATGGGATAGTGCATCATGTGCTCAGTCTGGTAGAATAGAAGGAAGTATCTAGATCTTTTTCTCCCCTTCAAGAAGCCTCAGGAAAAATGGATGTATTGTTGGCTCAGATGGATCAGTCATGAATCAATCACACTTTGCTTTCGGCATTACTCCTTTCTGCTGTAGCCGTTCCTGCAGGTCCTGAATGTTCCCAATACACATTGTTCCATCACAGTGGCAACATGGACCTGTAGTCTTTATATTCAGTCATTTTTGGCAGCTACAAAAATCCCCTTCAGAAATGCAGATGAAGTAAGGGAAATAGTAATTTGTAACATCTTTTAATTCAATGAGAATTTGAAAAGATTTACAAAAGACCTGTCTCTAGCTGTAGGACTTTGACCCTGACAAACTTCAAAGGTTGGTGAAAACAATAAGGTATTAAAGCTTTGATGAAAAAAACTCCAATGTATTACAAAAATCTTACATAATGGAAAATGTCAGGCAATCTGAAGAGAGGGTTCGCTATCAGCTCTCCTTATAATGATTCCACATTTCTTATTTCTTTCCTTTCATAACTAAATTAGGAGTTCAGTGTTCATTTTTACTTTCTGGCTAATGAGGCCCATTCTTCCCTAGCAGTTAAAAAACTGAAAGTCCTTTAGAGGCCTTATCAGAATATCTCTGAGCATACATACTAGCTTACAGTACGGAGAGAAAGAACTCAGGTTTTTTGATCTGACAGTTAAACATGCAACTGGCGCAATAAATATGCTTTCGGTCATTATAACTGCAACAAAATTCTCTCTGTTCTGAAACTGGGCTTTTATACTTTTCAATAGGGTTTATTTGAGGTTTCTTTGAATGAGCTGAAAAGCTTTTCAAAACATGGGTATGTTTTTGTTGCATGTGTACTGAGTTCCTACAGCCCTGAAGGCAAGCTTACAGATTTAAGAAGCCTATACTCAATGAATGCTATGAACACACATGGGTATCACACAGTCTTTTCCATTTCCCTTCACTAATCTCACAAACACCATTATCACCATTTATTAATATGCTACTTTAGTTATCCATTGAAAATATCATTCTATGTTTTCTACTTACACTTCCTGGCAATTGCTCTGGCTTCTATTACAGGAATACACAGGTATATCTGAAGTTCTTCAAATTAAATCACAAGTCATACGTCTAAGTGAAAATGACATAAACACTAAAATGCATGCTAGAGAGCTCTCTATTTCTTTTGCATGATCAGTTTAAGTTTTAGCTGAAAGCAGACAGGGAGAAGATAGTTAGCGCTGGAACATTGACTAAAATAGTGACATGAGTGCATATATTAATATCATTGAAGAAGCAAACTTTGTGAAGTGGAAGGGAATAGCAACTCCATGGGTCTATGTAGAAGCTCCAGCTTTAGATAATGATTCAAGAGCTTAGGATTTCTGGCAGAGGAAGGCAAAAAACTATGCTACAAGAGATGTCAGAACTGCTTAAATCACTTCTCTCTTATACATTATGTTCAGTACAAAGGGAAATTTAGGGCAATACTCTTGTGGTCAGCAATAACAGCAAGCATAAAAAAAACAGTGCAGATCCACAGACTAAGTAAGCTCGTCAGCTGCGTCATTCAGCTAAACTCAGAAGCAACCTAAGGTGAACCTACAGACAGTCAATGTGTGATCACACTACACAATTTTTACTACCTAACTATTTTTCAGGGCTATACTGGGGACTGTATTATGCAAGTCTTCATCAGCAACAATTGCTTTTAGGTTGGCTAGCATCAAAGGAGCTTTAACAGTGAGGTAAATCTCCTAAGTAACCTGTGAAACACAGTGGATCACAAAAAGCTGCAATTGATCACAAAGAGCTGCTATGCTTACAGAGCAGGAACATCACTGACATTGTTCTCAACAACAATCCTACGATGATTCAGCAACTTTTCCAGCCTGCTTCTGAAGATCTTCCAGGTTGTTAAGAGCTTTCTTACACCTGCACAGGCAGGTGTCACTGTGTGTCTCTTGGTTAGGAAAGATATTCCTTTTGCTTTAAAATATCTGTGCTTTTTTTTTCCCTTGTATAAGCAAAACACTGGGTAGGTTGTTTTCCTTAAGCTTAACTTACAGTTTTATCTGCAGTTTTATTTATGACAAGTAACTATATAAAAAAAGTCTTTTTCTCTAATTTCCAACATATAACCAGCCTCATGTAACAGTCTCAACGACTAAAGTAACATCTTAATGTTCTTTACTATTACCGGTTTTGCAAAGAGAGTTTTTAAGAGAAAAAAACCTCCTCTCTATGGAGCTGTAAACAAGATTGGAATATTTAAAAGGCCTTTTCAAATTATGCTACTTAATGCATCACTAGCATCAACAGAGTTCACACACACATCTTTCTCACTGAAACTAATTCATTAGACAGAAGGTGCTGTACTTCTTACCCCAAAAATGGTTTCATCATTTATTCACAAATTGACATAACTTAACACAGACACATTGGCAAATAAGCATGGAATTCTGCATTGCTATTTCTAAATGTAATAAGAGAAAATACAAGAGTATTTAGATTGGTATACAGACTCACGAGTAGTTGAAATTGGAAGGGACCTCTCAAGACCACCTAGTCCAAGCAAGTTGCTCACAACAGACAGGTTATTAATATCTCCAAGAATGGAGACTCCACAACCTCTCTGGGAAACCTGTTTCAGGGTTTGACGACTCTCACTGTAAACAAGCTGCTTCTTATGTTCAAATGCAGTTTCCTGCTTTTCAATTGCTCTCCACTGTCTATTCTCCTATCACTGGATACCACTGAGAGGAGTCGTTATTTCTCTGCCCACCACCTACTTACACACATTGATAAGATCCCCCCTGAGTCTTCTCTAGGACAAACAATTCCAGCTCATTCAGCATGGCAGATTTTTTAATCCCTTAATCATCTCTGTGGCCTTTCCTGGACTCACTCCAAGTCTATATTTTTCTTGCACTGCTGAGCCCAGACCTGAACACAGTACTGCAGACGTAGCTTCACCAGTGCTAAGTACGGGAATATAATCACTTTTCTTGAGCTCCTAGGAATGCTTTTCTTAATGCAGTTGAGGATGCTTTTGGTGTTTGTTGCTGCATGAGCTGATTTATATTCAGCTGCTTGTCCACCAGGAACCCCTAGTCCTTTACTGCTAAGCTCTTTTCCAGACAGTTGGTCCCCAGTACTGCTCTGATGCATGGGGTTGTTCATTCACATGTGCAGGACTTGGCATTTCCCTTTGTTGAACTCCATAAGGTTCCTGTCAGCCCATTTCTCCAGCCCTTGAATAGCAGCACAACCATCTGGTGTGTCAGCCCCTCCTTGCAGTTTTGCATCACTTGCAAACTGGAGAGTTCATTCTGCTCCCATCATCCAAGTCATCAGTGAATCTGCTAAAAGAGTATTGGTCCTACTATGGGCCCTTGGGTGCACCACCAGTGACTGGCCTCTAACTGGACTTCATGTCGCTGATAAAAAACCTTTGAGCCCAGACATTCAGCTAATTTTCAGTCCATCCCACTGTCCACTTCTTTATTCATAAGTTCATAAGTGTGTCAAAATCCTTACTAAGATCAAGATAAACAACATCCACAGCTCTCATCATCTACTGAGCAAGTAACCTTTCACAGAAGGCTGTCAGATGGGTCAAGCATGACATTCTTTTCATAAATGCATACTATGTCAAAACACCTTTTTCTTTAACATGTTTCCTTGATTATTTGCTTTTCTTTAATATGTTTCCTAGATTATTTCCTCCATGGCTTCAAAGGCACTGATGCAAGGCTGACCAGTCTGTAGCTCCTAAGATTCTCTTTCATGTCTTTATTGAAGACAAGACTGACACTTGCTTCCCTCTAGTCCTTAGGAACCTCTCCCAAATACAGTGACCTTTCAAAATCAATTAACCTTGCAATGACACCAGTCAACACCATCAGCACTTGCTGAGTCAGCTTCAGTCATGGACTTAGAATCATAGAACAGTTAGGGTTGGAAAGCACCTTAAGACCATCCAGTTCTGACCCCCCTGCCATAAGCAGGGACACCCCACACTAAACCGTGTCACCCAAGGCTTCGTCCAACCTGGCCTTGAACACTGCCGGGGATGGAGCACTCACAAGCTCCCAGGGCAACCCATTCCAGTGCCTCACCACCCTTACAGTAAAGAATTTTTTCCTCATATCCAGTCCAAACCTCCCCTGTTTAAGTTTGAACCCATTACCCCTTGTCCTGTCA
>JBCJKH010038207.1:4592-32200 GCA_039877255.1 Loriculus beryllinus | reverse complement strand
TTTGTCGTAAAGATATGTCACTATGGGTTCTCAGTAATTTCAGATTTGTTTGGGATGGTAGCTCTTACTTGTTGGCCCTGGTCCATGAAGGATAGGATCAGACGTATACTGGCTTTGCAGTGTGCTCTGCAGCTATATTCCAGCCCTGGAATATTACAGCCTCCTGAAGCTTCCAGCCATGGGAAACCAGCGTGAACAATGGGCTGAAATCCATTTGCTAAATAGAGTTTTTCTTGTGAACAGAAACTGTTGAATGCCCAAATGTCAGCCCACAAACCCCAACTGAACGGTCCTTTTGCCTGTGAGAAGGAAGAACTGGTGAAAACCAAACACTGATCCAACCCTGTGTCAGGAACAAAGGTCACTGTTGCTGCAGCAGCCAAGTACGTAGCCCAAGGCCAGGCAACATCTTGAGCCTTCTGCTGTGGCTTTGGGACCTTTGACAAAAGCTGGGCACATTTCCAGCGCGGAGCTGGAAGAAGGACGGTTGACCCATGCTGCACCTGGGGCATTTCGGCCTCATTTCAGTTTCACATAAGTCTTTGTCCAGGCTCATGTTATTTAATGGGCTTGCTTTTCTTTTCCTTTTTTCTCCCTGGTCCCCTGTCACAGGAAATTCTCCCTCTTCTATTACCTTTTTCCTGTTGGAACTAGCCTTAAAATAAAATGCATAAATAAATAAATGCACATACATATAAAAATATGCAGACAGGAAAGCCATTGAGATCTGGAGAGGCCTTGATAACACTACTGATGAGGTTGCCAGCTTTCCCTGGGTCTGAGCTGAACAATTCCTCACCACCTCCCCAACCCCTGGGAACCTCAGCTGTGGTAGTTGTGAAGCTTCTAATTCTGCCTACAGGTGTCTGGTTTGAAAGACACCACGTGCCATGCTGTAATCTCCTTTAGGAAAAAGGTAATTAAATAAAAATACAGATCTGTTACAGCCACAGTTCCTGAACATCTGAAATTCCCATTGGTTTAAAAAGAGTAAAGAATTAAACCTCTCCCAAAGAGCACCGTCCTCTCCTCTTTTGTAATATTAGCCAGTATTAGTATTTTGAATTAAAAAAAGGGAAATTTCAAATGCCAACATCTGCTCTTAACCACCTCTTTGCAACAGGAACATCGTGTTTAAAAACAAACAGAATAGGAATGCCTGAACTCCCCTCATTTTGCTGTTCTGCATATCCAAATATTCCCACTAGTCTTTACTTGTGGCACATTCTGCTCCATCATTTAGTGCTTAGCACCGTTTTCTTAAGGTACCAGAGCTTATCAAAGCCATTCCCGGGCTGCAGTTAGTCACTAGACTTCAGCTTTGTCTTAACAAACTGGGTAGTCGCTGATCTTTGTCTTTTGAATCATGACTTTAAGAAGTGTAAATGCCAGCATGGGCTGGATAAACCTCACAAAGAGTTCTGAAAAAGGCTAGCTAGCTTTACCATGGTCTGTTGTCTGCTCAGTAGTAGCGATAACGATAAACTAACTATGGAATTCATCTGGTTTCAATGTAGCAAAATATTTAATCCTATGCTTAATTTCTTAAGCACGCTTGTTCCTGTTCATCAGTTAAGCAGACGCTTTAGCTCTTTGCTCTACTGCTGCTTGATTCCAGCATGTGCCACTCCTGTTTGTCTGAGATGGGCTATTTCTGGTTTTGACTGGCCAGAATAAACCTTTAGAATTAGCAAATGCTGAAGAACGGGGAATACATGACTTATCCAGAATAATTTGGGGGGATTGCAAAAACAGCTGAGTGCTGTCACCCTGCTTGGTTACTGCATATTTTACAAGCTTTTTGGTCTCTTCTTGTCACTGTTTAACCCTTTTTCTCTAGTGCTGCCTGAGGGAGGAGATCCTCAGCTGTGAGTGGAGACTGTCATACTTGGACGAATAGTACAAACCTACCTAGCCTGGTGATATTAGAATAGAATAGAATAGAATCATAGAATAGTTACGGTTGGAAAGGACCTTAAGATCATGCAGTTCCAACCACGCTGCCATAAGCAGGGACACCCCACACTAAACCATGCCACCCAAAAACTGTGAATCTTTCCAGTAATGCCTAGGGCGTCTTTTAAAACCTGAGCTCTTGCAATCTTGCTATTTCCTTGAACTCTCACTTAAACCCCAGCACATTTCTTCTTTCTAGAGGTGCAAACCCTACATCATCTCTAGTCTTCATGGTGTGATGGAATAGAGCTTGAAACTTGAGGTGGTTGTTTATGTTCTAGGTTCCAAAATCAAAAAGCAAATAAAAAGATCCACTATATTTCTTATTATGTTTTTCATTATTTCCAAGCCAGTTTGAAGCCTTTCTGAGAGCTGACATGTTGTGAGGACTTGGGGCTGGCAATTCCTTGAGCCCCTCAAGCCCAGTTTATGGGAGATCATATCTTTATTGAGCTTTTTAGAAAAAATTAGCCTTCCTTCCTGTTCTGATCATTATGGAACCAGCCCATGTGAGGGGATCAGGGCTTTCAAGTCTCTGCCATCTGAAACAATTGCCAAAGAGTAGGAACTACAACTACTTTCGTCACTTCAGATCCCATTTTCCAGCAATCACATAGGAGCAGAGCCCTAACACAGCACCCAGATCCTGTTGTATGTGGCTTAACTCAGGCTAACTCAGCTTCAGGCCCCAGGGGATTTCTTGGGATGCAGGCACAGCACACCTCTGTGCTTGCAGCCTTGTGAAAGCACCAGTGAGCAGGGGGAGCACAGATTCCCAGCAGGTTCCTGAGAGTAACGACTTTCCAACTGGACTCATTGGGTTATTATTAAATGCCTACAAAATACATGGGAATCCTGCTATTGTCTCAACTGGTCTTTGAATCAGGGGCTCTTAAACAGAGGATATGCTATTCTTCTTTTGTTCCACATTCCCATAATGCTTTTAAAAGAAAAGAAAGAAAATAATATAACAAAAACCCAAACCTGAAATGTGATGTCAGTTTTATCCTGAAAGCCAGAGGTGGAAGGGATGGTTAGCCAAGATTAAACTCCTAGGTTCTGCAATTTATTTATGTAAGTTATGGCTGTATGTCAGTAGCAGCAAGGAAAGCAAAATGCAGTAGCTAGAACGGTGCTCTGTTCAATTGCCTGGGGCCCCAACTGAAATTTAATAAGCAAATGTAAGATTTTAGTACTTTGGAATGGAAACTTTATGGGAACTTCTTTCTGCAGCCCCCTTTTAAGAGCTGTATCACGTCTGGTTTGTGCAGTGCACCTTGGATGTTGAATCCAGTTCTGTTGTTGTGCTGCCAGTCCTACTTTTCCCCTCTGGGTAGGACAGTGTTGGTGTGGTACTGTGCCTGGCTGTGGCAGTGAAGTGGCAAACCACACCATGGTCTTCCTCTCACAGGCTGGAGCCAGGTAAACCATCAGGTCACAGAGCAAGCTGTTATTGAGTACAATTGTGGTTGAGGCATCTTCCCTGTAACTCCCGTTCATGTGTTTTCTGGTGGGGGAATCTCTACTGAGGGTTTCTTTTCAGTCAGGGATTACCAAATAATGTTCAGAGATGGCTGATGGAGTGCAAATCCTGGCTTGGGGGATGGCAGAAAAGGGGCATGGCAGAAAAGGGGCATGGCTTCTTCCAAGTGTTGTTTGTTCTTATTCTTTGGGTCATTCTTCAACTTTCAAAATACAGAGATCTTGTGGAATTCTCCAATTTACTTTCCTAAGGCACAAATTCATTTATTGCTCAAGGAGTTGCCTGTCAAAGCACCAGAGACGATGTGGAACCCTCTCAGAGGAAATGAGGAAGAAAGCTTGCAATCTTAACTATCCAGCACCTCTATTCCCTGCACAACAGTAGGTGAGGAATGTAGTGCTCTTCTCTTTTGCCAGCTTGTGTTTTGCTGTATCTGATATTTAGAGTTTCTTCATTATAATGGTTCACGGAGACTTGTTGGAAGCTGTTCCTCATCTCTCTCCAAACATGAAAATCTAGTCTTGATGGTTGTGTTTAGAATCAGATTGTGTCAGTAGCTGTTGGCAAGAATGCACTGAGAGGATGAAGGGAGTTTTACTCTTTCTTCAGCTCCCTACTGCTCTTTCCCATTAGTACCAGCTGGTACAGCCCATTTGTCTGGGATTTTCTGCATGTTACTCAATACTTCAAGACCTGTTGCTGTCTTTAGGAGATGAGGAGGCTGAACAACTCTCAAGGAGTGTTTAGTATCTTGAATTTAGTGTAACTAGGAAAACCAAAGATCCTCTTTACCTTGAACAACTGACTGTTCCAATTCCATGTCCTAACAGCAAGTACACATGGTGTGCAAATGGCCAGTCAAACATGGAGGCCCCTCTCTAGGGAAACACGTAAAAGCCAGCCATGATTCGTGTGCTTCATGTATGCTTTTCCTGTGTGGCGTGCCCAAGATGGAGCTGTCTCACTGTGCACATTCAGACACAGTTGCTGAGGACAAAAATTCCATAGACTCTGTTTCAAAACCCATGTCCCTGTTGGTAAAGTCTTTAGAGTTCAGTCAGTGGAAGGTGCCCCATGGTAACAAACCTTGTTCATTCCTCTTGCCTCCTCATCCCTGTGTTTATTTCTGTTTTCTCCTTTCTTTCTCGCAGATGGCAGATGAATCTTGTCAGTGCTTTTTTGGCTTTGCAGCCTTTTCTCAGTCATCTTTGCTTTTGCATCTCTAGCAATGTGCAAATCCGATGGTTTGCTATTTCTGCTAAGCATATTTCTTTTTCTTGCTGTCTCATTGTCTCATTCTTGCGCTTTTTTGCTGGGTGAAAGAAAGACAAATTTCTAGTAGGCAAAAAATAAACCATCCTCAACTCATGAAAGAAATGAGCCCTTTTTAATCACTGCTGTAAGATGCAACAGTTTGATGTGAGTTCCCTGTTAAGGTTGGAAGAGTGACCAATAGTGTCCTGAGCAGCATCTTTTGATGTGTCTGTTGGATCAATTGGAATTGTATTGTGCATAAGAACAATACTGCATGAGCCCTTGAAGTGGAGCGAACACAGATGACATTTTTATTCATTCTCAGCCAGATTGCTTGGTATTGTGTCCTTTCTGTGAAAAATGACTATCTGGCAACAGGCCACTGCCTGCAGAGCAACCTGGCATAGGCCTCCTGTTTGTCTTAGCCTGAGCTGAGCGTCACCAGAGATGCCAGACTGCTAACCACAAGCCAAGAGTGTTAAAGCACTGTCCTTCCTAATCAGCATTTCTTTGCTATTTTTGGTGGAAAATACTTTAGGGATGAGGGGATAGTTCCTGACTCTTCAGATCTTTGATTGCATCAGTGATGGTAGTTTGCTTTCCCCTTAGTAAGAGCATTAGGTGTCCTGGCTGAAAAGGACTGCAAGCTTGGCATGGTGTAGCCAACCCTAAACAAATTCTTTTCCAGAGTTCCTGATTCTGTGCTTCCCATCTCCTTTTTCTTTTCTTGTATCTGAAGTGGAATTTTTAAAAGCCTTCAAGTGATCAGGAAGCTAAATCTGATTGACTTCCAGTTCCATCTGGCCCACCACAGGTACCGCATCAGGTATTGACATAGTCAAACCCCACAGATTTCCTTGCATTTTTCAGAGGGCAACTCCAGTTTGGCTGTGACTGGGGGCTTCCATGAGGTGACTGCATGTGCTGGGGACAAGGTGACACTGAGCTTGGGTTGTGTTTCAGCTGGGCTCTTGGCTTCAAAACCAGGTGCAATACTGGGTATTTCCACCAGTGTCCATATCGTAAATCATCTTTCCAAGGTCCAATTTGGCTATTTCTGCTTTTTAAGAAAGTAGTTTAAGTGGTGAAAGTGAAGGAAGATTGTCTTCTTCAAAGCACAGGTTTAACTATTAATTTGGTAGGATGAGCAGGCATTTTATTGAAGTTAAATGGTTTTTATTCCATTCAAGTAGGAGTGTGGTAAGATACACAACAGCAACCACTGTGCGCTAGGAGACATGGGACTAAAGAATTGGATATGACTTTCTGTTCTGCCTGCTGGAACCAGGCTCTGCCTGTGCTTGCTGCTCTGAGTGGGTATTTCCCTAACTAAATAGCTGTGTTTTTCTGAACTAAGGACATTATCTTTGCTTTCAGCTCTAATGCATTATGATGTGTATAGTAGGACCTGTCAAAATTCATGAAGTCAGTTCTGTTTCAATGTTAATAAGTCCTTAATCAAGACATTTGTTTCACCCAGGATGTCATATTTAGCAGAGGATTGTGAAATGCTTGAAAACTGGAATCATAGGAGCATTATTTAATACAAAGTGTTATCTGCATCATAGCAGAAGCTGGAACATGCCAGGAAAACATCCTTCACATTCTGCATCTAATACATCTGAGCTTTCAGGATCAATCGCGAGTTGGCTGGGTATATGTGCTATTTCTCTCTGATTTTGTATGGTTTAATATTATATGCTATATTCAGTAACTCATTCTCACATTGCTTTTCTGTTACCTATTTTCTATGGCTGGATCTTTTTTCTTTATGAAATAATACTGTGCAGTGTTGGACCCATCACTTTAAACCAAGATTGGCATTCTTAAGTCCAACATAAAATAATTGAAATTTAAAACTAGTAGTCCTCGTTCCAGTCTGTTTGTGATGTGTAAAGAAGAAAGAGAGGTTTGGGCCAAACAGCTGCTGGTGGGATTAAGTGGAAAGCTATCCAGAGAGACCAGGTTTATGATTATCATCTCCTATTCTTGATGTTGTCTTCAAGAAGAACAGAGCTAAGGGCTGAATTTTCCTCTTTAATACCTGGTTCCCCTGAGTCTTTTACAATTGCAGAAAAGAAAAGAAATCCGTAGTGAGCTCAGGCGAAACATTGTTCCCGTGTGGTTTTCTTCTTTATTTAAATTATGTTTAATGTTGTGCCATTTTTCTTTCTTTTCTTATAAACTCATTTCTGTCTGCAATTAGGTACATTACATACAGTCAGTGGTGACAAAAAACCATACCTGTATATGTGCCATGTGTTACTGTACAAAAATGTCATGTACAAAATTTCTGAGGAGTGAAACGCTGAAAAGTCATTATTTGCCTTAGGGAATTGTTTGCATTGATACTGTAAATCTATGAGATTGTTGCATCCTTCTTGTGAACCAGACCTCTTGTGATGGGTGCTGTGAAGATGCAAAAGAAGGAGTTCTCCTCATATATGCAAGGAAAATGTTTGGTTGGAGGTTTTTCCAGTTTCTGTCCTGAAATACTCAGTACAGAACTGTAGAGAAAGAGAATTATAAAATATTTATGTAGGTTTTGTTTTGTGTTTCTACAGGCTGTATCAAAACGAATCCTTCCAAGTTCCAACCAGTTGATCAAAAATAGTCAGTGTTTTAAAGGTCCATGTTCTGTGTGCTCCTAAAAGCTATTTTTCACTATAAAATATTTTATTTGAATTTAGTCCAAGTCATAATGAGTGCTGGAGCAATTAAAGCATCAGGCACTATAAGGAGTCTGGGGAGCACAGGAGACAGATAGGTTCAGGGCTTAAGCTACTGAAGTACCTTTTATGAGAAATAAAGATTTCACAAACCTCAGTTTCAAACAGAATAGTTGACATATGCTAAACTCCAAATGCTAAACTCCTCCTGCCCTCCCCCACTGAACAAATAAAGATCTATGAAATATTTACACTTTATCTCTGCAGGAAGAAAGAAAACACTTTATTTCTATTTTCAAATCTTGGGTAAATGCTCAGATGTTTATGCTGATGGGACCAGAAATGCCACCAAAAGGTGAGTGGGGAAGGTGTGGTGGGAATTTTGAGCATGACTTTGTAGACTATCACATTTGTTCAATCTTTATGCTTCCAGTCCCAGCCAGGCTGCCTGTTCATGGACATATGTCAGTGGAGATATTGTGCACTAGGAGATTTGTAAAGCAATTAAGTGTTTCTGTGCAGGGCTAGATGGTACCCTCATATTCTGCAATCAATTAAATTCCTTTTATTTAATTCTTGTAACCATTACACTTAAAAAAGGAAGGAGAGAAAAAGTGTTTTATATATTTTTCATTAGCACTTACTATTAAGTGGGGAAGTGCCCTAAGTGTATTTTAATTTAATTTAGATATAACAGCAGCGTTTTTCCCATACTAATTAAATGCCAGTTTGTTATTAAGAAAATATTTATTGAAGTTGAACTTGCTGATAGATACATATCTATTACATCACTGTTGAACCTCATTAAATAATATTTTAATTGCAATTTGTTTTTAATTACCATTCATTAAGCATATTATTAAATCTAAATTGCATGCTTATGAAAGATGGGTTTGCCAATACGAGCAGCTGAGGCCCTTAACTACTGCTTTACTTCCAGGTTCTCATAACTTGAGGTGTGTAGGGTGAAAGTTGGATCTATTTACATTACTACTAACAGTGTGCCCTCCCTCACTGCCTGTGTCTCCCATCTTTATTAAATAGAATTAACAGCATCTGAAACAGTCAACAGATATAAAAAGAAAATAAAGTAGGAAAAAATGGTGTCAAAGTAGCTCTTTGGGCAAGGAAGCAGGGAACCAGCAGGGAGGAAACTGAATCAGAAGGGCACAAACAGGGAAAAGAGAAGTTAGACAGGACATGGAAACCAATTATCTAAATTAAAAGTAGAGGATGGGGACTGGATGCCTGAAGGATGCAGGAGGATGCAGTAGTGATTTGCAGAGCTTTTTCTCTTTGGCTTCTGGTGGCAAGTGTGGGCAGAGTTGGTCACCGTTATGTCAACCCAGAGGCTTTTCAGCAACAGGAGTCGCTGGTCTCAGTTTTCCTTTCTAAGGGTATCAGTTCTTTCAACAAAAAGACCTCATCGAGTTTTGAGTTTAAAAGCTAGATGCTTCTTTTAAATCCTAAGAGTCTTTTGGAGCCTTTCCTCTAGGAACGATACTCTCTGAAAGGAGGAAAGTCTGGGAAGAAGGGTGTGAGGGTGCTCTTCTGATGGAGACCAGTTCAACCAGTTGGCAAACTGGAGAGCCCTTCCTGAGGCAGATGGAGGTAACAGACAAAAGGGATGATCCCTTATGGGGTGCAATGTTGGCATCCTCTAGGCTGACAGCATCTGACCCTGTCAGAACACCTGGGGAGGAATTACTGGGGTTCGGCCTGCTGGGCAATGCCATAAGGGTGAAAAGAGAGTTGGATGATGGAAATAGCTGAAGTAATCTGACCTATTGCAGGCTTCCCCATGGGCTTTATAAAGAAAGGCAGTAAGGCTCTGTGCATTGACGCTCTTTGGCTGTGGTTCTCCTTTCATTGAGGGTAGTTTTGTGCCAGGTTATCTCCATTGACTCTAATGGATTATCTCCAATTCACAGTGCAGTTTAAATCATATGCAGGACTTATTTTCTCCTCAATTCATGGATCTCTTTCAGAACTTTCTGTACCAGATGTTACAATTGTAAACAAACCATCCTGGCACACCAAAGTATCTTTTCCTATGTTTGTGTCACAGTGCCTCTGGATCTTCTGCTCATAAAACATTAGTTATACAATGGAGTTTTTTGGCAGATGGGTATCTTCCATGAAAAAAGCCATTTCCATCCCGATACAACAGTGCTTTTATATGGACTGTTTCAGTCCGCATTGCGCAACCCTTTGGCACAATGATTCATTATGCTATCTTGCTTCTTGATATGCTGAATCATGGGATGACATTTTGCCAGCTTCTTTGTATAACAACAATAACTTGCCCGTTTTTCAAAGATAGAGAAGGCTGTCCAAATCACTACAGTGCAGGGAGCCTGAACATTTGGCCTAGAGAAGTTCTCAGCAGGCTTTAAACTCCTCCACACGGGTGGGGAAGTTACCTTTCAGCTCCTGCTCTCTTTAGATGGCTGTAGGAAATCACATATGGTTTCCACTTGTCTGTACAAAGCTGGAGAAGGCCCCAGATTCCTGCCCCCTCTGAACTGATAGCAGTCAGCCACTCTGCACTGTGGCCCCTTAACTGAAAGAACATAAATCAGTTCACCTATCCATGGAACACCATCTGTGTTCAAAGCCTTGGTCATGCACACACGTGAAACCTTGTAGAAGACTTTAGAAATACCCCCACAGACACATCAGGTGGGATTTCCTATCATTGTCTCTAGCATGCGGATGTCAGAAGGCAGCTAAATTAAACCCTCTCCTACTGCAGTGGCCACAATAATATTCATTTGTCCACATGTTCTTCAGTGCCTCCTGAGTACATTGGGTGCTGTGTTACAGTATGTTCACGTTCGATATCTCAGGGATCTGGTGATGATTTCTAAGTTGTATTTTAAACATTGTTTTACTGTTTGTCAGTCATGCACAGGCTCCTTGTGGAACCAAGTGATGCTTTCCCTTGGCCGTTCTGGAGTTCTGATTTGTATTTAGCAGTTTCTAACTGCAAAGATTTATCTGATCACAGAGAATTCAGAAGCAACTGAGTGTATTCACAGCTGTTCAGGGGAAAGGGACAAGATTTTGATCTGAAAGGAACACATTACACTGCTTGAAAATGGGGTTTTAAAGGAAAGACACTTGTATTTTTTAAATACATTTGTGTCTGAATACTGGACAGTATTCTCAGTACATTTCAGTTTGTAGCACAGCATAGGACTACACTTTGGACAAGTATTTGAAAAGCCTCTGAAGACACACACTCTGAATCCCACTGGAAAGCTCTGAATTATGGAAGTGGTGTCCTGATAGACCTCAAGAGTGAGTCTGCACCTCTGATTTTTAAGTGTAATTGTTACAGCAGTTTGATTTACAAAAGTATCTACTATTAACTGGAGCTTCTATAAGACAAGCAGCTTTAATGCCCTTTCTGCCCCCTGTGCCTGTTGCATGCTCATATTCCATAAGAATCTGACCACGTGCGGTTAGACTTTGATGTGAGATACAATAAGTATCAGCTTTTAAAAAGCATCATGTACATATTTGTCTGACACGCGTATGTGTAGGGAAGGTCAAGGTAGTTACTTGTAGTATTTTTATGCAGGGACATGCACATGTGAAGCATTCTTCATATGGATGCTACATTTTCTAGAATATTTCTATTTCTTTGGTATTTGTAGGTCAGTCTTTCAGCCATTCCTAAGTTTTCTGAGTGATTTTTCCATATATTTACATGTTTATTAGCTTAAGCCTTCATTCCTTGTGTGTCACCTCCTTGCCTCCCCACCTTCTCTCATGCCCAAATCATTTTGCAGGTCTGCCCTGCCACAAAAATGGGTCAGACAAGTTACAAGACCTGTAGTTTACTCGGATGGGGATCCACCTAGCAACACCAGCACACTAATGCTGGATTGGGAAATTTGCCCTACAGGAGTTTGTCTTGATTAAAGGCTTCAGCCTGTCTTTGCAACACAAACACAGGAGCCCCCATGCTGCTCTCTGAAATTTACAGCGTATTTTCTTTTTACCCAAGCATATTGAAGCAGAACAGAAGAAAGGATCAAAGGTACCGTAATGTTTCTATAAACAAGTACTACTTAGTTTGGTTTTTTTTATCTTGGGTTTATTTTTTTCCAAACAAATCTTCCAGGCACATTAGGCTCAGATTTCATTTTATTGCCAAATCACCAGCTGGCAACAAAATCACATATGTCTGTGTAAATAAAGTAGATGAGAAGCTGAACAGGAGATTGGGAGATGATTCAAACAGTCATATTGGCTTCTACACCTTAAAATTGGACTGCTTTAGCTGTCTATTCAGCAATGTCCTGTACAGGCCCCTTTTCAGCATAAAATACAGAATTACCCCAAGCTGAGATTTTAGCCTGTGGTTTTCCTCCCTTCGGGTGAATTTACAGGAAACAGATAATTCTTTGGGACCGTAACTCAAAAATTCATTTTTTGTCTGCTCATCAAGCAGTGACTCATCCACTCCCTGTTACTCAAATGTAGGTGTAACTCTTGTGATGACTGATATTATTATGAACCATTTTCACTTTGAGGGCCAGATGATCCTTCCTTTGAAGATAATGCAATTTTGGTATTGGCCTGAGGGCTCTATTACTGCCTTTTTAGTATGTTTGGATTCACCTGGCAATGAAACCTCAAAATTGATTAGTTTACCTTTAAGGTCAATGTAGTTACAAAGGTCTCTGCCATTTTAGGTAGTCAATGGAATGGTCATCTCTCTTTGAAACTTCCCATTGAGTTTCTTCATGCCACTGGTAGCTCCCATCGTTACTATATAGGCAAACATATAAAAATGTTAGTAGCTGTCATCTTGCTTCTAAAAGCAGATAACTAGAGCATGTTTTCAGACCTGGGTGATAATGGGGTGCATCTTTTCCCATGTAGTTGTGAAAAATAGGTTCCTTTTAGCTACAATGGTGCTCTTTTTGTGTTCCTGATGAAAGAATATTGGAGTTTTGGATAACTACTAAAGAATTAGGATATTTGCTCATATTGGTCTATCCAAATTGCTCTCATCCAGAGATGTTGTTGGCAGAGCTGGGTAATAGGATTCCCTTTGTGAGGGCAGAAATGCTGTACCAACTATCAAGGATCTATTTGCAGGGTAATTTTGCCCTCAGTCAATAAACTCTAGAAGAGCTTAATTAATGAGTGGGGAAAGAGCTCCATTGTCTGGGAGGTGGAGGACAGAAATAAAAGCGGTTAAACAGTAAATAGGTTTTGTTTCATGCTAAAGCTTTTTAATCCTTACCTCTTCTCTAACATGCTCTTTTTAGGAGGTTTCCATCCCAGTTGACTTCTTGAAGCTCTTGTCCCTGAAGCAAGTTCTGATTTTTCTGTCAAGGGCTCCAATTTTGCTTTTTCTTCCTAGTGTTTCCCTTTATGCAACCTAATTTCAGTTCTCTAATGCAACCTGGGATGTAATGAGGAGGAGAGTGGCTTCAGTTTGGGAAATACCAGTGTGTGCTCACTAGTTGACTTTGTTCCCAAATTGGACAGACTAGAGAATACTTCCTGCCCCACTCAAATCATCTGCATAGAAAGATAAAATGGGAGTTAACAAGGGTCAGGTTTATGACAGGGAAAGAAGACTGCTAATGACCATTATCTATGCCACAGGTTTAACTTCATTACTTTTTCATTAAGTTCTTAATGCCCAAAGCAATCAGCAAACTGAGTCCTGTTGAACTGTAGTAACCTAATCTTCTCTCCAAACGAAATAGAAGGGAAGGCAAAGTCATTTGACATGGCCTTTATTTCATCTTCTCTTTCCCCATCCCCGATGCACTCACACGTTGTAAGTTTGCTGTTCCTTCTCACAGCCTGTTTCTTTATTCTCTCTCCTTCCTTCCTGAGTTTTTGTAGCTCTCCAAAGTGGTAGTTGGTGCCAGATTTACTCTGCTGAGAGAGTTAGGCCTTCCTGTAATAGTGGCTTCAGGGTTTGTCACATGGAGAAGTCTACACTGATAATCTTTTAAAGTATAGTTACACAAACTATGTTCAGAATAAAAAGCTTTTAATTCCACTGGTAAGACAAACTTCGGATGGCCATTCCATTGTGGCTCCCAGTAATTCACATCTAGGAAAGTGCATTTGATGGGTGTTTTGAAGTGTCATCACAGTTTTCAGAGGAGGGTTGAAGGTCTTGCATGCTTACATCAGAATATGACTTGTGGGTATGTACCAGCCTTGACTCCAACCTTTAGTTCATCTTCTGTTCTTTCTCCAGTTATGACCCCTGCTGGCATTTATGGGTCTGAACTTGCCCCACCAGATGTGTGAACAGTTTAAGTTTAGCAAGCAGTGAACAAACAGCAACAGAGAATTAAATGTAACTCGTGATTTAGAGTGAGATCAACATTTCTGTTGTTTCAGCTCTTTTTCTTCTCACCCTCAACTTTGTCAACTAAAACATAATGAATTACCCTCTTCTGGGGTGACTTGCAGACTTTTGCTCTGAAGCTGGGAAAGGAAATGACATTGAGTAAGAAGAGGGAGCACAAATGGATTTCCTAATACATGCAAGTCCCAGACCAACAGCCTCAGCTTCTGGCAGAGGAAATCAACGGTGCATCTTTTTTGGGTTCCCCAACAGTATGAGAGTGAAAGAAGCAGTGCTGGCAGGTAACTGGTGAATCTATTCTCTGTGTAAGAAATACATTACTGCTTCTAGAGGGATACCAAAGTGATAGGTGCCTGAGAAACATGATAGATTAGATAAATAGAAAAAAATAATATAAACTATGGAGAGCTAAGTAATGAACGTGAAAACCTATGAAAAATCCCTATCAGCAATGCAATGTAATATATTACCATAATCCAATATTATATGGTAACCTCCATATGAGAACCTTGCACTCTGAGTAATAAGTGCCGAAGGCTGAACATTTATCTTCTGACCTGTTCCCTGTTCAGAGTGATCAGGGTTACCAGATATTTGGGACTCTGAGAAAATTGTCCCTTTGTAATAATGTTTCCCTGCCATGCAGCACAAAGGGGTTTCATTTCCTTGCCCCTTTCTGCCTTGGAAAGGACATATCAATGTTCTGTTTTTCTGTAGCCAGGAAACTGCCTACAGTAAGGTCTGAGTAGTACAGCAAGGCTTGATGTATCAGTCTCACAGCCATGGTGTTTCAAGAAGCAGTATCTCCTCTCTACAGACCTGTCTGCCTCCTGACTGCTTGGCTTGACTCTGACTGCTTTGTTGGTTTGTCTCCTTCAAATTGCTCATCATTGCTCGCAAATGAGCTGCTGCTTATACTTCTAAAATGAGGGATTTGAGTGGACTACAGGTCACGTCAATTTAAACTGCTGGGAATGACACAAGTAGGAAGGAGGGAATGGTGGATCCCACCCCAAGTATGTGTCAATGCAAGCAAATGAGATGGTTTCTACCTGTGTCTTTGGTATTGACTTGCTGAGCTTTGTCTCCCTTCTGTGGGAGGGAAAGGAGTGCATTATATCCCTGCACTGGGCTTTTTAATATTGCTGACTATCAAACTCAACTGTCTCACACATTGATAAGTTTCTGGCCTTTCCCACTTCTCACTTGCTTCATGCTTTTTTCCATTGGTCACATCTTTTGAGTAACATCATCTCTTGACGCTTTTCAGATTGCCTGGGATTCACAAGAACTCAATGTTATTAAGATACCACTACTGAGTTCTGCAAGAAACAAACACAGCCAAAAAGCCTTCTGTTCTGGTTAAATAACCTACCCCTTCCATAAAAGAGGAAGGAAGAAGTGCACACTTTTAAATCCTGATTGTTGCCTCCTTTCAGATGTGAGAAACAATTCATGCTGCCAAACTGGGTATTTAGCTACTAAATGCTTATTTTTTGAACAAACAAGCTTCCACAGCTCTGAAGATCAGGGGGAAGAGGGCTTAGGGAGAAGAAACACTCTTTTCTAGGAGCACAGAGCAGATCAAGGGCCTGTGTCCAGTGAACACTGCCTGATTCCACACAGCCTGCAAGATTAAATTTTGTTCACCCTAAGTATTTAATGACTGCAGATGTTCAGGAGATATTCTGTGAAGCATCACCTACTGCAGCCCTTTGGACAGATGCTGTTTACTCTGACACTCCATCTGTCACTTCAAAATAATCACTGAAGCTTTAGCTAACATAACCCTGCAGGGCTGTCACCAAGGCATGGCATGTCAGAGGTTAAAAATAGGGTCAAGGGCATTGCATGCCACGCATGCTAGAACATCAAGGAACAGCAACTGGCACTTCTTGTTCTCTGTGATTTCAGCAGAGAGCACTGTATGTATCATGCATGCTTTTGCTTTTGTTTTTTTGCTATTGGAATATCTTCCAATACCAATGGTATGAGCCCCACAGCTTGTCAGATCTTTAGATTCAGGGTGTATTTTGGAGATAGGCATGGCTATGGCAGCAAATAATGGGTGTGACTTCAGCCAAATGAAAAACTTGTCTGTTCTGTACCAACAGAGATATTGTATTGGGATGGATATGAGACACCACTGGGATCTACCAAAAGTCAGCATAGTTATTAATTGGCCTCAGAAAAGAATACTGCCTCTGGAAGGCATTTTATTTTCATGTTTTCACTCTTCAGGTGTTTGTCCATGTCTCAGGAGGAGGAATTGTGGAGACAATGAACTAGGCTAGTAACTGTGCCTTATCATGTGTGTAAAGTCTTGTTAAGCCCAGACTATTCTTGCTGCTGGTATGTCTGGAAAATCCATGTGCTCTGAAGCTGTAAATAGCCTCAGTAGAGGTGCTGCTGTAGTGGAAGTGGTAGGATGTCTTTGCCCTCCATCATTGATGGTGGCAGTCAGCTCTTCCCCTGCACTGCAGTTCCCAGCCCTGTTAGTACCACGTATTATGAAGCCAAAGGGTACAACAGACCTACGCATTTTGATCCATTCTGTAGCATTCAATTCTGTATAAATCTGATTTCAAACACTTATCAGAAATCTGATCATAAGCTAATTTTTAGCTGCATTTATAATCTCATAAGAGAAGTGAAATGGATTTGGTAGGCTGTGGTTTCCATAAACTCATGGTGATTGCTTATGCGTTTGTTCATTTCCATGTTTTGAGGTTCACATGATTCCTTTGGTTAGTTCCTTTTTGTCGTTACCTGGATAATATGTCTGTTCATTGTATTAGGACATCGGCGTAGTATCAAGTTAATTTTCTAGAATCTTACTTCTTCCAAGATATGCTGAAAGCATTTGCTTCCCATTTTGGGATCTCTTAGATGGGAATTGCTTAGGTGTATCGTCTTGAAAACGTCTTCATCTGGTAGTAGTCTTTTGCATTTCAGTGTTAGCTGTAAGCAAAAATTACATTTTAATATTCATAATAAACTTCAGATTTACTCTATTTTTGTGCATTATTCTTCTGGGTATATAATTTTCCTTGCTTTTATTAGGTTTCTGCAACCTGTTAGTATAGATTAGTTATTTCACCGGCACCATCTCTTCTCTTGACTATTGGGTTGCGGCATCTGGGGCTTTTTGTGAGACCTTCATAAACATTTCCAGGACATGCTTGGTCAGTGAGACTTTTTCCCTTAACTGGGTTGCCCTTAACGTTTTCATAAAGCTTAAAGCTTTTCAGACCACCAAGTATATATTATTACTAGTTTACATAGTTTGCTCTTGCACCTGTAACAAGAGTGACTGACTCATAATTAATTGTAGTTATGTTACTGCTGTTTGTTGGATGACTGATTCCTCTGTCAAGAGTAAGTTGGTAGAGGTTTTCCCCACCATGGTGAATTCTCCACTACCTTGACAGATTAGAGCTTGGATATTTAGCAGTTCTAAGAGGGGCTAGCATCAACCTCTCAGATGGGAGACCTTCAGGTTAGAGTATCTTTTCATCCTACACCTGATAAGCAAGCAGTTTATGTGTTAGGCTCCATGCTTCCTAGCATGATGGGAAGGGATGTCATAATTATGAGTGACTTGTTATAGGTAATGCCATCTTTTCCACTCCTCATTTTCTTCTAAGACCTGGGCCCTATCTAAGTAGATTATAACCACTGATTTAAACATTCAGTCATGCAGATCATTCTACAAGGCTCAGTAATAGAATCTAGGACAAATTAGTGCTCATAAATGACTAATTCTATTTCCTGTTGTTTATTACCCAGGCTTTTGACACTGGTGTATAGTTAATTAAGGAATTTCTTCTTCCCATTCTCCCTTTGCATTTAATGCCTTACTCTCCATAGTGTCTAATGGAAGTACACCAAGGGCAGGGTTTACTGATGCCACTGTTTGTAGATGATGGTTGGGTGCTCTACTTACCTCCCTAAGGTCCTCCTAAGTGAGAGCTGAGTGCAAGAAGCTGTTACCACCTTTGCTCTTCTTGTCTTGCATCAAAACTGAGAGCTGAGAGAGGGAGGTCAAGGGCTCCCTTTATGGCTTTTCTTTTGTCTTACAAGGTACAGTCTTGTCTCTGTTTCTTCTCTGTCTTCCTCAATCGGCAGATAATCACACTTTGTCATTTTTACCCCTATTGAAACTGCTGCCTGATTTCAAGGGATGTGCTTTGCATCAGGAGGTCAATTAGGCTTGCTTACTGTCCCTTCTGGAGCTTCTTTTTTCTTATAGCCTAACTTATGCTTTCATGTCTGATTTCTATTAGTGCTTGTCCTCAATATAGATTTTGTTAGCTGCTTCATCTGAAGAATATTTTTTCCTATTAAGTGATGGATGCTGCAGCTCCTCATCCCAGGATTTAAATAGATCAGCATTTTTTTCCCCTGTTTTACCACATAATGTAACAGCAAGCCAAGCCCATACCCTGTCAAACAGAGACACTCTCTCAGTGTGGTGACCCTCTTTCTGCCACCTGCCACATTTTTCGTGCTCAACCTACAGCTGTGAAACTGTTTTCTCCCTACTTCTCTTCGAACAACAAAGCCCAATGAACACTCCTCAGTTTGATGCCTGTCTGAATTTGCAGAACATCCTTAGACAGAAATGACACTGATAACAGCGATGGAAGTGTCTTCACGAAAGCAGCAGCTTTTTATTGCCAGCTCCTCCAGTGGGGCTGAGCTAATAACAGCCATGCTGCAAATTTGGTTTAATTTGTGTGCACCAGTTCTAGAGCTTTCCTATTGACTGAGGAGCACTGGATTGGGCTGCGTGGTAGCTACGGCTGGGCTTTATGACTCAGTATCGCTGTCTTGGAATGATCTCTGCCAGATCAGTCAGATTTTCCACTCAGACTTTCTCTGAGGAGACATGAGTGTTCAGCTTTAGCTGCCTGCGAGCAGAAATGGCTCACTTTTCACTTGTGTCTTTTTCTCGAACAACTTTCCTCACCATGAGAAACTTCTGGGTTTCAGGTGGGACAGTTCTGTGAGTGTCTTATAGATTGCTGGGCATACCTGTTTGAACCTTTACTAGCTGACCCTGCTTACTGTCTTCAAATGTTCCCTTTATCCTTTCAATACATTTCCATGTTGTTACCTGAAATGAGAGCAAGCTGATTTTTAAGTAATAAAATATGCAGGCCATATTTACAGTTAATCTTCTGCAGTTGCTATTGTGTGACTAATTGGCCTGTGACTAAATAACTACAATAGTAAAACAATTTTAGCCTAACAACATAAAAATCAAAGCTCAAGCTATGTCTCCTTAAAGCAGTGTTTGTTATGAGGTGAGCATGTACCCCAGTATGGAAAAGGAGACTGTTTGCATTACCAAGCTGTAGTATATGCCTCCCGCTTCCCATAGAAGTGATTTCCAAAGGTTGAGATTTTGGCTCTTTTGCTGTTAGTTTTTTTCCCAAGCGAACACCAGGACTGAGTGTTGTAGTCTGATTTGTATTTATTTTGTTGCTTGAGATGATGAAGGGTGTGAAGTTAATCTGCCCATGTTACATACCTCCTGCCGCTCTGACTTGTTTCCTTATTTGCTTTGGGATTTTAGTTGGTGATCCATCCATCCTGCACCCGAGACAGTCCAGCCCCAAGAAGGAAGAGGATTAATTTCTCTTCATACAAATCAGTGTGTTGGTTACAATTGCTTTCTGGCTGCTTGCTGTAGCAGGCAGGGAGACATGCAGAGTTATAGGAGTTCAGCAGCCAGAGAAAATGTGCGTGAAAGCAGTGGCTGGAGATACACAATTGCAGAGAGGAGTTGCAGAAGAAGGTGACTGCACCTAGAAATCAGTGAATCATCTGATATCCATCTGACTATCTTGCCCCCTTAATGATAGTGGAATATAGAAGATTTCTTGATCTGAGCAAATATATAAGGTAGTGGTATAAATAGACGTGTGTTCAGGAACTCCCTGCTTGGCGCCCTATGGAGTGTAGTGGCATGATGTCTGTGATGGAGCCATGTCTGAATATAGAGAAGTGTAGATGGTCACAGGGCACACCATGGCACACTGTACTGAGGTCAGGACGTGAGTGGAAAGAACTTCTCATGTACCTCAGCACTCAGAAGAAAATCCAAGTAAACAAAGAGTGCTGAGCAGTTTGCTGCTGTCTGCTGCTCTTGTTGGTTTTATTTCTCTCTGTTCTAGGAATTCTGTAGTAGTGCAATGAGGAATAATCTATTAATGCTTAGAAAGCAATTATAGTGATTCCCAGTTTACACATGAATAAACAGAACGGAGCTTAGGTGACTGAGTCACAATCATTTTCTTAGTCTGATGGGGCATGGGCAGCAACAAAGAGCCGGCTCAGCACTTGTGCTCTAATTGCTACTTTGCCAGAAAAGTTGGAGCTGGAGATCAAACGGGCAAAAATGAGTTATAAAGCTCTCTGAATGTAAATTGCTGTACACCCAGTAGTGATTTCACACTACATAGCTAAGATAAGTCTTGCTTTTGAGGTCTCACAGGATGACCACAGGTCATACCAAGGACAGGATCCAGGCTTTGTGACTCCAGTGCTGTGCTTAAGCACAAGACCATCCTTCCTCCCTCTATGACCTTGGTGTTTTATTACAGAGTACCTTATCGCATAAGTCCGTATATGATACTTTCACATGTATTCAACCCTGAAACATGGTTATGTAGAAATGCCCATCACTGACGATGCATAATGTGAATCATCATAATGTCTTGCTTTTATGGAAAAATTGACAGTTCCAGTTCAGACACGTGGTCTGATACTCGGATCGCTCACTGATGTTACAGTTTTGTATGTCCACAGTGTTCAAGACCAAGTTGGACACAGGGCCTTGGAGCAACCTGCTCTAGTGGCAGGTGTCCCTGCCCATGGCAGGGGTTTGGAACTGGATGAGCCCAGCCTATTCTGTGATTCTGTGATTCTATGATTCTATGATATGTTATGAGGATCACTCTTTTCTCCTCCAGGGGTGAAGTTGTTACTATGATGTAAAACCAGGTCAGGATGAAGTTCTCCCTTCATATCTAGGAAGGTATTTTTGTTATTTGAAAGCCCACAGAGCCCATATAACTGTAGAAGCACAAGCCTTGCTATCCTGCTTCATACGCTCTCAGCCAAACAAGCGAGCCAGCTTTTTGAGTCCTCCAGGGTCATTTTATTTTTAGGGCTGGTGCCTGATGCAGGAAGAAAACAGCTTGATCTGTAGGTTCTGCTTTGAGTTTCCAGTGCTGGCAGCAAAAAGCAACTGCTTTTGACGTGAGGCTGAGTTTAACCAAGGGAAAAAGCTGTACAGGCCAGTGAGTTGCCGTATTTTGAGCACTGCTGTTCCAAAGCACAGCACAGTTCCTTGCCTATCACCAAGCTGATTTACTTTAGATCTCTTCAGGCTCCACTTGACATTCCAGCTGTTTTTCTGTCTCTTCAGTTAATCTCAGGCTTTTTCTCTTGCTGCTTTTTCAGGTTTTTCCCTGTTTGTCTGAAATCCATCTTGGGGACACTTGTTGCCCCGGTCTCTGATCTGTTTTGGGCCTCTGCCAGGCATTGTTGCTGCCAGGGGATGAAATGCCTGAGTTGCCACTTTGTGAATGTTGCATTTGCTGGTGGAGTGGCAGAGCCAAGGCCATCATGAACAAATCAAGCAACCACAACAAAGGCCCAAAACACAAACACTGGGACTTAACCTCAAAGCATATGCTGGAGCCCACTGAGGTGACAGGCAGCAAAATGCATACTGAAGGACCTCAAAGCATTACTTAACCTCAGTCCTGCTCTAACCACATCAGAGGCATATACCTCACACAGCTCTGGATCAGGGGAGAGGGTGGAAGGGAAAGGTAGCAGTGACCAAAGGACTTTTTTCTTCCTTCCAGAATGAATTTATCAGAGCAGGAGATGAAAAAAAGAGAAAGGAAAAGAAAGAAAAATATGCTCAGGGTTATTGAGCAGCAAAGCTGCAGATGAAGAAAGCAACACTAAATGCACAAGAGAAGCCTGGCTTGGCACACTGGCTCTGTACCTACCCTCATGCAACGGTCCCAGCTCTGACCAGCTCTCAGTGGCTGTGTTTCCTTGTTTCCCATGCTTCCCAGTCGTCCTGCTTGTTAGCCTAAAAAACATTATATCAGGGAAAAAACTGTGTCCAGTTAACCTGAAGGGCTGGCGGGTGCCTGGGCTCTTCACACCTCTGTCTGCTGGGGCTAGAGCTTGTCAAAGGTAGTTTATACCCCATGTGCCAGCAGTGATTGACTAAACACAGAGTTAACTGTCACAGTGATGCTGAGGCCGGTGGAGGTTTTGTTACTTAATTTTAGCTGGATGAGGGTCACCCCTATGCTGCCATCAGAGACATGGGAGCATTTAGTATAACATGGGCACCAGGGCTCTGCGGCTCCCTCCAGGTTTGGTCACTTTAGTTTTGTTAAGAGTAGACAGGGGAAAGGCTGAAATGCACTCACCCAACCTGCACAGAGAGCACAGGTCTGCGTCAGTGTGTCATTTAAAACATCCTGCCCTGTTTGCCTTGTAATAGCCCTATAGTAAAATCATTTTTCATTCTTTATCCCTGATGCAAAAGGGAAATGGGTTCCTATTTGCATTGTCCCCACAGTGTTTGTGTAATTAATGTACATGGGGGTTCTCCCTCCCCCACCCTCTCCCAAGGTAAAAAATGACCTTGTCAAAACTTAGATTACAAAATCTTAGTTACTAAGCAATGGGTAGGGCCCCACAGGGATGGCATCCCAGCTCCTGAAATGGTATGTATAGTAAAAACTAATAAAAATGGTGTCAGAGGCTCTCAGGCTTCCAAGTCCCCTGCTGTGTGACCCCCTGATCCCAATTTATTAGCTGAACCCAGGGAAGCAGACAAACCTCCCTGGCTCCAGACTGTAGGCTCCAAGAAAGCAAATAATGTGAGCTCCAGAGCTGTGGCTCCAGAGCAGGAGGGAGGGAAATCCTCATGGAAAACAGGGGGTTGAGAGTATGGCTGGAGGGAGCTGCTGACAAGAGACGCCTGAGCAGGATAGGGAAGGGAAGCTTGCTCTGCGATATCTCAGTACCTTGACATTCAGATGCTTTAAACATGTCAGGGAGGAAGGGGAGGAAGGGAGCGGGGCCTGGGAGAAGGCACCCAGCCAAAGTTGCTTCCTTTCATGTGTTAGCAGCACGCTCAGGTCTGAGATCACCTTGTGCTGGTGACAGAGGATTTAGCAGCTGGGGGTGGCAGATGGAGTGACAAAGAATGTGCCCCGTGGGTCAAAGGGGGATGTGCCTTCCCCTGCCTGCTCCCCAACTGCAGGAATTTGCTCTTTAAAGCATTAAAGGCGATGCAGCTCATCACACTGCTGCTAACCCCCTGGATTTCCTCTTTGGTGTGTGGCACACAGAGCAATTAAACGTGTTGCACAAGAGGAGTGCGAGGGGGGGTTTCTTTCTTTCTTCCTTTTTTTTTTCTCTCTTGAAAAGCTGCCAAAGCAAAGTGATATTGATGAGGATGGCTTGCTTCGATTAGCAGCGCTGGCTAAGGAACAGTCACCTCCAGCCTATTCCCCTCCTCCTCTTCTGCCTTGGACAAGAAACCTCAGTATTTTTTCTGCTTTCAGCAGTTGTCTGTTCTGCACTTCCAATCTATGCCCATATTAAGCTTAAGTGTAGGGGTAAGAAGCATAACAATAACTCTCCTTGTTTAATGCCAAACCGTTGCATTTGAAGTGCTTTGGCTTCCCAAGGGGGATGTTATAAGGAGAAGGCATTGCACTTTTTTAAAGGCATGATTATGCAGTAAAAGGGCTAATGATGGAAACGAGGGGATGAAGGCTATGTGGAAGGTAAGCATATGGAATAGAGCAGACCTGTCCCATTTGTCAAGTCTTTCTACATGTGTAATTTGCTATTTGGAAATGTTTCTGGGGTTTCCTGAGGAGGGACTGGCTCGGTATTTCTCCTACTCAGTGACTTTTATGTTTGTCTCTAGAAACAAAGAGAAAGACAGGCCTGTAGCTTTGGCTGCGTTAGTGCTATCTGGCTTGTACAAAATAGGGTTGTAATCCTATTCTCACTTATGGAACTGTCTTGGAGAAGCATCCCTGGATATAAGATCAGTACAGATAACAAATGTGGGGGCTGGAAAAACCTGTGTACAGACAGGTTTTCTCCTTCATGCTCTTAGGAAATAGGCTGCAGCTCCATAAAACTGGGTTTTCCTGTCTCTGTTCTGTTTCTTTTTAAATCACTGCCAGGGTGATCATTTGAAACAACCACATCATTTGTGTTTTCCATTGTCCAACACAGAAATTCTGAAGCATTATCTGTAGGAAAGATACGTAACATTCTCCTCTCACTCACCTGTAATCTGTGTCTGATGGCTAGCAGGTCTTTGGTGGAGGATCAAGATGTACTTCCTCCATGGATACACACTGCAACCAAAGAGAGCCTAAACCTGCATCTAGCCTTGGCTCTGGTGTTGCTGTTAATACATAGAGAAACCTGCAATGTTGGAGGTGTTTGCCTCTATTCTGCAGTGTAATATGTGGGAAGCCTTTGAGGGGAAGGTAGGTGATGAAGGATGAAGGCTGTTTCCTAGAAGCAGAGGCTGGAAATGATGCTGTGCCTGCACTTCCTAGGGCTGGGAGTTTGCACTCTTCACGGTGGGGCTGCAGTGCTCAATGCTTCACCACCTGCATCCATGTGCTGTGTCCACGTCATTGAAAACAGAGGAGGAAGCATGGCCCCAAATAGGCTTTCGTCATGTATGGGCTTGAGGACGAAGCAGCCTCAAACCTGAAAAAGTAGCCCTGCTTTAGGGCATGTGTTAGGCTTTCTGCTGCATGTGGATACATCATCTGGGTACTAGTCTAGGGGTAGCTGCACAGTGCAGATATGTCCTGCAAGTGCTTCCTGAGGTTTGGAAGGGGAATGCAGCTCCCTTGGATGAGTACTGTTGTGCAGTTGGGTTGTGGGGGAGTCTTAGTATCCACAATTTAAGGGCAACAATCATTTTGCCTCTCTTGTGTGCTGAAGCAGTGCAGGGGTGGAGAGTCTGAGTTCTCCTTAATGTGGATCTCCCCATAACCTTGGGCAAGGTGTACTCATTACGTGGCCCTCATCATTTGTGGCTGAGGTATCATTTTTCTCAAGATAAGCTAAATTCCATTCACTGTTGGATGACCTTTATCTTGCCATCATAGACAGTGTACACTTCAAGTGTGAAAGGAACTGCTTGACTTCATAACTTGGATGTGAGAAGGGGTTATTTTACAAGAGGTCATGAGAGAGTGAGAGAAGTTACAATCAAGTTGTGCTCTCTGGAACATGTTGTGGGATGAAGATGTGGAGACTGATATCTTCACTTTTCTTCCTTTCCCTTCTTTGCTAGTGATTCAGAACAGAAATGGGTCACTTTATGTCAAAAAAGACGCTGGGTGGATCCGAAACAAAAGGAGAAAAGCAAGTCACTGGTTCAAGTGTATTTGTGGTCCAGTTGAATGAAAGCCCAGTCTTGCCAACTCATGATTTGATCATCAGTGCTGCAATGCATAGTCCTTTCTTACAGCTCCAGGTCTTGAGTTACAGAAGCTTTTAAACCATATTCTACCCAACTCCCCCTTTCCCCATATGTTTAATGATTTCCAAGAAAATATAGGAAACGTGACCTCAGTGTACCCTTAGGACTGAGTAGTGGAAAGCCATGGATTAAGAACTAGCTCAGACTGTAAAGTGAAAAGGTGGTGGCTACAGTTTATATAAAAAAAGGTAAAGAAAAAATGTGTTTTCAGTATTGGTAGCTCAAACTTTGAACAATACAAGGGAAGACCCAGAATCTGGGATCTGAGAAGGAGCTTCAAGGCACCTCTTTGTAGCTCCATGGATTGAATTAAGTGGGGGAGTTGAGTTTGCAGAAGGGTCATGGAAATCTGCATTGCAGATGTGAAGGCAGGAGAGCAGCTTCTACAGATCTTTACCAGCACTTAGTCCATTTTGTATCAATCAAGGTGTCCCTGCCCATGGCAGGGTGGTTGGAACTAGATGATCTTGAGGTCCTTTCCAACCCTAACTATTTGATGATTTTAATATGGTGTTCCTGTGTAAACTGAAGGTTTCTTCCTTTATGATGAACCATAGCAAAAAATGTGACAGGATCCTCTTGTGCCCCTGACCCAAAGTGACAATAAGGTGGGTTTTACTCTTCCCTACTCTTCTTAAAACTAAGGTTTGTTTGGAGGTTGGGGCAGGGGGAGTTTATATCTCTGTTTATAGAGGGACACTGAAGTGTCCTTACAGGCCCAAAGTAATGCATATGCATACATGTAGTGAATACTTCTCTTGATTACTATCAGTGCTGTTGGATGTTCCTGTGCAGGGTGAATATCCCCACATAGAAAATGCATTAACCAATGCAACAGTTCCTACTTTAAAAGAGCTGAAATTTGTGTGTGGCTTTGGAAATATAGCAAATGCAGTCACTCGTACAATGCCAGTGACCAAGCTGGTACTCCAAGGTGAATGAGAAATCTCCTACTCTCATTCCTGACCTTGAGAATAGGCTTGAGAGTGTGAAAAGTATTTTATCTCTCCCTGCCATACCAGTTGGTCTAGTAAAAAGATTTCCTTGGAAAGGAGAAAGAAGATGTACTTTGTACTCAGTAAGTTATGGGCTGGTTTCCAGATGGCAACGAAGGGCAAGGTGAGGTTAGATTATATCAGGGCTCTTTGCCAGGGTACATTTGATGACAGTGATTGGAGCTGTCAATGCGCATGACATCGGGAGCATCCACCTGCACGTTTAAAACATGCTCTGTGCATTCAGATGTGAAGCAGTCTGGATGAGATATGAAAGACATGAAAAGGGTGCGAGAGCTTCTCCCTAAGGTGAGATTTGGGATGCAATAACCTGTTTCTGTCAGGCTATGTTAAAGTAATTAGGTTAATAGCTGGTTTTGTTTTCACTATTAATCCTACTTCTGATTTCCACTTCGGTGTATTTACAGGATTGCCATAGGGTTCCAGAGAGGCTGCTCAGAAGTAAACTTAGCAAACAAAAAAAGTGAGTTCAGTGAATCCCCCCTCATTTCAGTGTAGCCAAACAGATCATCCAGCAATGTTGCTGTCACTACAGAGCCGGACAGTGCTGGTCTCTCCTGCCTCGACTGGGGGTTGGCTGGACCAATGCAATCATGTTTGCACAAACACTGTACTTCACAGTCCCAGACAGAACCTGCTGCCTTCCTAAAGAAATTGTGTCTGAGATGTAGAGAGCTGGAAAGATGAGAGCGGCAGAAAAGGCAAAACCAGGGCAAGGCTAAATACTGGTTACTCAAAGCCTGAAGGGTAGGGAGCATCAAGTGATCAGATTATCGAGCCTTGGATCTATAAATAAAGGTACCACTTTATTCCCTCTGGGGCTCTATTGTCACAAAGACATTTTTCCCCTTGTCAGCTAGAGAGAGATAAACATGGTTCATCTGAGTGAGAACAAAATATGTGCCCCTTTCCCAGGGTTTGACATAGCTGTGGGGATGTGGGTATGACAGGAAAGGTGCATTCCAAATGGACCTTTTCAAGAGGTGAACTCATAGTCACTTGAAAGAATCAGATGGTTTACAGTGTGTTTATGGGCAAAAAGTAACATCTTTCTCTATCTTTCTGCAATATACTTAGGAGAGACATAATAACCTGGTCATGTGCTGGAAAGAAATGACTCATTTTATATTGGGTCTAAGTGAAACTAATGCATTACTCATTTTTATGCAACTCTAGTAAATTGTACTTATTAAAAAGGGGGGGGGGGGGGGGAGGTGGGGTGGAGGAGGGACAATTACCCAAAGTCCAAACAATATGTACTAGAAAATTCATGTAGAAAAGATCGGAAGAACACACTTTT